>JACEIK010000516.1:47652-152020 GCA_018107945.1 Datura stramonium | reverse complement strand
AGATCCCTTGCGATATCACATCATGCACGTACCTTGCTTGGCAAGCCTGGGATGGTCCTGTCCACTTGGGCAAAATAGTGGGGCATCATGTAAGCTCTATCATGATGGTGTCGGTTAAGATGAATTCTCCCATTGTTCCTCATGATTTATGCGTGTTTATTTTATATTACTTTGGCTCAAGTTATGTTTTATAAAGTTTCTCTTATGACTATGATTATGACTAGATTATGAATGGTTTGAAAACCTTGAGCCCTTATGGTTACATTATGATATTTACTTCATGATCATGATGTCCTACTCTTATGATCTGTTATGTATTTTAATTGTCCATTTTTACTTAACTTGCATACTAAGTAAAGTCGACATACTAACCGCATACTCTATGTTGTATCGTTTCATGATACAGGCTCGGACGTTTAGGTTTAGTCCCCCCGTTAGTCAGACCCTTATAGTTAGCATTATCAGCTGTTGGTGAGACCTCATCTTTCAAGGGCCATAGTTAATCAGCTCGTGTTAGTATTTTCAATTTCAGTTTTGTAATGAGTTAGTTGGGGTCTTATCCCATGAACTCGCCAAGTTATAGAAGCTTATCAGAGATAGAAATAGTATGTATTCAGCTCAGATTAGTATTATGTTTTCCATTGTTCAGATGTTATTGGATTTTCAGACTTCTGCTTAAGCATGTTTTATTATTTCAGTTTCCGCTTATTATATGCTCTTAGCTATTATGTTCATGTCATGGGTTGAAATGGAGTCTCTTGGGGTTCCTTGTCCCGTGTCTCTATCCGGGCCTACGTTCAGGTCATGAAAGCTTTTGTCAACTCTTTCCATGAGGTTATACAAACCGGCGGTAGCTCCTCCAACCAAATAGTTTGTTCTCCTGTTAGGGAGAATGGAAAGAGCCTCAACCTAATAGACTCTTGCCTTATATTCATTATGTTAAAAGGATGGAAAATCTCTAAGAAATTCCTCAAATGGTGGTTCGCATCCTCACTCGGTTTATCCCCGAAGAGCCCTTTCATCTGCAATAAGTGTATCATCATACTAGTGACGTGAAACACTGATTTCCTTACCGTGGCTGGTAAGCGAATGGCCCCTGCAACCTCAGGCATAACGAGGCTATCTTCTTCATGCTCCATGTTACCTTCAACTAAACTATCTCCCGCTTGGGAATGTCGGCTCATATGAATTCACCCTAAAACCCAACAGTAAGATCAATGTCAAATAACTAAGATGCAAAATCAATTCAAATTAGAAAACAACTCAAGGATATGAAGCACTAGTCCTCGGCAACGACACCATTTTTGGCAACGTCCAAACTACACCCCTCTTAATGAAAGAGTGTAAACGGTTGTTGCTCAAATAAATATTCCCAACGGACGTCGGGATCGAATCTCACATAGACTAGTGAATGATTTGTGCAAGCATTATTTAGGGAATTTGAATTAATTCACACCAAATCAAGGGGAATGAAACAGTAAATTTTTTGGGGGAAAATGAAGTCAATAATAATGTGGATTCTAAATCAGCTAGTCAAGATAGCAAAATAACCAAAATTGAGAGGAAATGATGAGTGAAAACTAGAGGTGTGGCATAGGTGGGGTGTTAATTAAATGAGGATATGCTAGATAATCAAATTCTTGCGAATAAGTGTAAATAACTTTGGACGAGATGGTCCTCGATATTTTTCAACCTCTTGGGCGCCTTTTTCTCAAGTCCTTTTGAACCTCAAGTCACAATTAAATTAGTGAAATATAGTTTGGGTTAGTAGATGAGCTATTTCTAGCCATCAACAACTAATAGGATTATGAATATGGGTTTCGACTATTTCTAGCCCAACCTCACAAAATCACATCNAAAGCTTCATCCCATCTTCCTCCTACTGCGGACGGCATGCCACCATACTTAATTCTTCTTTTTCAATCAAAAATCAAGTAAGAAAACCAAACCCATATTTGCAATTATGGGAAATCAATTATAATATGAAGAGAATTCAACAGATTTACACTAATTAAGCAATGTTAAGATGACTCTAGCAATACCCAATCTAATTAAACACCCATCATCACACACCTCTAGGTAATGATTTAACTATTCATAATTAAGAAATTAAAGAGCCTATTCATCAATAAACTCAATGTTTCATTACCAATATAAAGCAAAGTCAAACTCAAAATATATCTGCAACAATGATTATAACTTGCTAAAGAAGAAGATGAAAATAGAAGAGAGCAATATTCAAATTTCTTCTCCAATGGGATTTTCTTTCTCCAAAGCAAAAGTAATGTTTTAAAAAGATATATACAGAGTACTTTCTTCTAGACTATATACAAAAATAGGGCAACCAATCTCCACTTTAGACGTAATTGCCCATGTTCAGGCATTTTTTCACTTGCGACGAAACCGGCGGTTCACGGGTTGCTATCTGCGAGCCACCATTCATTTCTTTCTGCGATCCAGTGAAGTTCCATATCCTTTCAATGATGCCTTCAGCGGTTTTCCGGTTTCAATCCGAGAGCCGCTGGTTGATTTCATTGTTGGTCCAGCAAAATCCAGCACCTGTCGGTGATGGAACCAGTGAATCACCGGTTGATGTTCGTTGGTTGCCAGTTGCATTTTCTCCTACAATCAGTAGATTCCTGCAATTGACCGGAATTTTTCTAGTGTCCTTTGGTAGAGAGTCGATTTTCACCTAAATTCATCCTTTTTACTCCAATTTATGCTCTTTCTCTTCAAATTAGGAACCTGCACATTAAAAGGCAAAAAACGCATAAAATTCATCTAAATGACTTGAAAACTAAGCTAAAGCCCATGCTTAAGAGCCTAATGAGTTGGTAAATTACCAACTCATCACATACTAGTACCATATCATCATGTATTACCTCCCATTTGTGTCTCTCACATCATGTCTAAATCATATTGGTATATCTTGACCCGCACTTGTATATCTCATATCACACTTGTATATGTATATGTATTTGTCATTGCAACCCTATGTATATCATACCATACCTGCTCAATTCTGTCTTACAATAATATCATCGGTGATATGCGGGGCACACATCTCCATCACATCATTGTACACACATTCCAGAAGGTCTTATGTCTGACCTTCCAGTCATGACCTTCAGGGGACTCTAGAAATTCATGTACTGTACATTCATCCGTATGAACCTTTGGTCATACCTATTTGTGTACTCATTCATACTACTCACCCGGATGGTTACCTCGAGCACGAGCCACTCATATCAAAGTTTTTAACCACAGGCTTGATCATACTAACCTTCTCGTTCCGGTACTCACTTCAGACACAAGCCCCTCGTTCCCAGCGTGCAGATGGATCACTTTCCCATTTCACATGCCACCTCATTTCCTCCTGTGGTTATCACAAATTCTACCCATCATTTTAGGTATAGTATATCATAGTTTAATTTTTTAACAAAATCCCATAGACAACAAGAATTACGCATTACAAGCTATAACACAATCATGGTCCAGGGCCATTTCATAATAAGTTATTCATTACATTACCCATGACCAAACATTCAATAAGACGTGGTGAAAACTAGCCTGCTTGCAAGATTGGGCTTCACTGCAATGACAATGCTGCTGCCACAGCGATCTCGCTGCAGCAATTATAGTGCCGCTGCAATGGTACTGCTCAGGCAGTACTCCGTCCCAGCTTTCCACTTAGATTCCTCTCGTAATAGTTCTTCACAATAAACTCACCTACTATGCATATAATTTATTTATCAAACCCTATTTTCTATTTACCCTTATTCTTTAAGTAACGATAATCAATTCAACACGAACCATAACAAACATAACACATAAAATATATCAAAAGTAAACTTATAGGCCCTTAACTCTTATGAGCCATGCACTGTATGACACTCATACCCATGACTATCCTCTGGTCCCTTATTTGAAGCATACCTTGTGAGTGGCCTTTCACGAATTCCCACCAAAAGTAGAACCAACGGTCTAGAATCAAGAATCTTCAAATCCACAAAATTTCATCACCTCTTTCCTATCTCCTCCCAATTACTTTTGTCTCATAGATACTTATGGATTATAATATAGCTATTGGTGATTAACATGGAAATTCTTCCTACTCATCAATGGCACATCAGGCATACGCACATATATAATTTGCTAATCAGAGTCTAGCATATAAGTAAGCCATAGCCGACCTGGGCACAAAGATATCATCAAGAAGTCCTCAACCGCGTGCTTGTCTCAGGTTCTGAGTTCTTGAGGAGAATTACCATGGAGCAGGGTGCAGTTTTGCCTTCTCTAGTCTCCTTGTTAGAAAACTTAACTTTTCATTTCTGGGCCTTTTTATTCACCAAACTTTATATAATAGGTTTCTAAATCCCAACCTGAATAGAATTACGGAGTTCTGTTCCACATCTCACACTGCAGCGAGGGATCTTCCATTGCAGCAGTTCCATTATAGAGGAAATGATCTGTTGTGGCGGCCTTATGCCTGGGCCTACCTAATTTTAACTTAGACCATTCAAAATTTTTCTGGGTACTAAATTAACACATAATTATTCCACATAATACAAGCTATTATACAAAGTCTAACTCCTTCTAAACCATAATCTAAATCCACAAAAATTTTAAATTTACCCACACTTAGGTCGTTCGAGTTCCATAATGATCAGACGGGTCGTTACAATGACCAAGGGAAAGACTGTCTTTTTGTCAATTATTAAAGTGACTAAATCCAGATCTCCATTCGACACACACAACATACTCTAGAAACATCTCAACAGAGGAGTATTTTCTCCAATTCTCCTTCAGACTTGCAAGAATTTCTTACTAATTAAGGTTTGATTTCCTCTTAACTTTTGCCCCTATTTTCTCCTCGAATTTCCTTTGTTGTTGTTGTTTGATGTTCCGCGGATTTATGACACTTTCAACGCTTAAAACATATAAAATATGTTGACTTAGGCATGTTTATAGATATATGAGGTGTTTTTACCTTGTTTTTAGGGAAATCAGGTTCCGGAGTTGGATTGTGGAAAAGGAGCAGAAAAATTGCAGAAAATGGCTTGCTACAAGCCTCAATACGAGACGTACCATCCTGGTACGAGTCATACCTAGCACCCATAAATGATACTTCAGATAAATGGCAAAGTGTTGGGCCTATTTAGGACTCATGGTACAAGCTGTACCACCCTAATACGAACCATACCAAGGAGTCGTGAAAAACTTCATTGGATGTGCACTTGCAAAAGCTCCTGGTACGAGTGGAATCCACAAATCGTGATGTAAACATTGAGCCGTACCAAGGAGTCATGGAAAACTTGAATGAACATGTGAACTGGCAGATTCTAGGGTACGAGTAGATTTAATGAGCCGTAGAACCAAGGTACATACCATTCCAAGGACTCATGGCGAGATTCAGAAGACGCTAAATTTCATAAGTCCAAACCACGACGGACACTTATGACTCATAGTGTCATTGCACGAGTCATACCAACCTCCAGGAATTGTAGATTTAGATGCTATATTTCATACTACATACAGAAACCACGACTTGTAGCATCATGCTATGACTCGTAAGACGAGCAGCACAGTTTTCCTGTTAAATTAGAAAAGGTTTCATTAATTGTATAAATATTTTTAGGTTAATTTCTTTTAAAGAGGCTGATATTTTTGACTTGTATTTGTAGTTTTTGGGTTTCCTATGTTCTTGGAGAGCAAATACTCTAATACTTGGGCATAATTCATAATTATTCTTGGAGAGCAAATACTCGAATACTTGGGCATAATTCATCATTGTTCTTGAATTTTTGACAAGTAATTGTACAATTGATTCTTGGGTTCTTATTTCATTAATATTTTAAGTCTTCAATTATGTTTTCTTTCATGAATTCTGATTTTACTCTTGCAATTATGAATAGCCAAATCCTCCACAACTAGGGTTATGGGAACCATGGTGGAATAACAAACTAGGCTTAACACAGAGTGATTCTAAACCAATATAAATGTCTGTATTGTTCTTTTCTTCATGTTAAATGTTTCTTACTGATGTGCAACATTAGGACTAGATCTAATTATCTTCTCTCTTGAACCTTGAGAAGTAGATATTAGGAAAATAAAAGAACAACAAAGCCTTTAAATTGAGTTTAATTGATTAGCTTGAGCTGCGGTCACAGGAGAGTTAATTTGGAACTATTGGTAACGGTTAAAGTGAAATCGTTCACGAGATCTAACTCAGTGATTGAGTAGAGTCATCTAATAGGGATGAATCATTCGTTTAGATGAGAATAATTTATTGGTTCTTCAAGCTAAGTATTGGAATAGATCACGAGTGTAATAATTTGACCTAGTTAGGAAACCATGGGAAACACTTCCCTAGTTCATTGCATAACTATTGATCACAACTCCATTTCAAAATATTGTTACTTGATTTAAAATCCCCCATTTAGGAATAATTGAGCTAAAAGTGTGAACACTAGGATTAGTCTATATCTTGACCATATTCCCTGTGGGATTGACCCCAACCTTAGTTGAATTGTTTATTGAAAACATCTGCATTATACTTCTTCAGGGGTGTAATTTGAGCGTTATAAGAAATGGTACTATTGCCGGGGTATATGGCTTAGGATTAGATTAATTGCTTTTATTTAATTTTTATTCGTTATTTACTTATTTACATTTTTTATTTTTCTTTTTACACAGTTGACCACTTGGTGAATGCCAAGTATGCGAAGTAGTGGAAACATTCTAGTCCCAATTGATCAAGAGCTTGAAAGAACACTGCAAAAAATGGTCAATGTGGAGACCCCAGAACAGATGAAAGCTAGGTTGGTTGTTGAAGTGCACTGAGAGAATGAGGCCCATCAGGCTGAGTTAGCCCGGCAAGTGATGTCGCCCAAATTACACCTCACAATTGAGATATAAGCGGTCGATTGTCAAATATAGAACCCAAGAAGGTTGAGGTCGATCCCAAAGGAAATATGGTAAGAACTTAGGTTAATGCGAATAACTATTACTATTGATTGACTTATTTCCAAAGGGAAAAAATATAGAATAATAACAAAAGTAAAAATTAATGAATGCTTGTATTAAATTGGATTTATATTCAATTTACGACTAGGCTAGGATTGTGTTCCCCAAGATTTCATAACCACAAGGATTATACACTAGTGATCTTTTTCGGTGTTTAACATGCAATATTGGTAAGTTAGGTTCACCTAAATTGTTGGTCCCCTATCTAGATGATTTTCACCACGCAACTTGGTCTGTATACGGGTGTACTTTAGTTGCCCTTACCCTTAATATCAGATTAGCTTTCCCTCGGACAAGTTCAAGCTATTAGATGAGGGTTGGTAGCCTCAAATCTCCATTGTTAATCCTTTTTCCCATTCATTACCTCCTTGATCCGGTAAGTAATAATAAGACAAATGCTAACGTTTGCAACCGTCAAGAATCAATTATAACGAAGGGAAAAACAATACATGCATAAAACTCCGTTCAAGAATCACTACGTATTTTTACCTATGTGTGTTAATTCATCTATGTTCTCACTTTCCTAGTTTATGGGCTTTAGCTACATATGTTTGTGTTATTGCAATCACAAAATATAGAAGAAATCCTAATTGCAACTTACAAAGTATTGTAGAATAAAAACCAAGTGGATTGAATAAAATTCCAGTGTAGCTTTATATCTTGAATCAAGAATAATTGTATGAAAATTCTCTCAAGAATATTGCTCAAGATTCTCTCTGAAATTCGGTTTCTTGAACATCCTCCTAAAACAAACCTAAAACTAGGTATTTACAATACAAATAAATCCTTTTCCTAAATAAATCTGGAAACTAGGTCAGCAATGGCAACGGGCCATGTGACGAATCGTTAGGCCTTTTGACGAGTCGTTCCTTGCTTTCAATCAATCATCCTCAGCAACTTACCCGGGCCTAGCAACGGGTCACGTAATGACTCGTCATGCCTTAGCATGAGTCGTTAGGTCTCTCGTGGTCTACTTCCTTAGAAATTACAGTGCACTTATGGATAGCTCCAGTAGCTTGCCAACGAGTCATTCCTTCAGGTGACGACTCGTGATGTCATTCGTTAACTCCACTAGACACTTAATTAAAATTTTCTCTTCAAAGCTTAACGATTGACCTCACGACTCGTCACCAAGTTTAACGAGTCGTTCCTCTAACTCGTCAAGTGCACTGTTTTACTTCTTCAAAACTTCATCTGTTTTCCAAAGCCTCAAGTGATGGGTCGTGCCTCCTGCCAATGACTCGTTAAGTGCCTAGCAGTCATCTTTTAGTTGTTTTTCTCATTAATTCGACCAAAATCACTTCCAGACCTATTTTCCTGCACATTAAGCACAAAATACCTTATAGCCATATAAACATACTTGAAATGTGCATAATTTCTTTGTTTTAAGCATTAAAAGTGTCATAAATCATGGCACATCAACACCCTCAACTTAGAACTTTTGCATGTCCTCAGGCAAAAACAAAACAATCTATTTCGACGCTTCAATCAAAAAAACTTTAGGAAACTTACAACAGTCATCAAAATAAAATTTTATGACCCCTTCCTCATCATAATAACCCAAAACACTATGCATATGCAAAATTTTCAACCATAACACAGAGGAATCGAAACATGGCATAATACCGTCACCTGCAACCACACACATAAATCTATAAAACTACCCCAGACAATTTGCAGACGATTCTGTTGATCAAGTGCTCTCACCTCAAAGAAGTCCCACACTCACACATATGTATATGATTATCTCGGTATATTTTTCTTGGTACTAGGAAAGATCCACTCACTCTCCTAAATAAATTCCTCTCCTAAATAAATTCAAATTATATGCATACAATACCAAAGGCTTGCCTACTTTCAATACCTCGATTTTCAGACAAATAACTAGGATCACCAGGACTTTCTCGGGCCTCGTAATGTAGGCTCGGCTTGGGTATGGTACATATGGATTTTAGTAGTTCAACCCTCCTTGGCACTACACTCTTTACTCCATTTTTCACCTTTATTTCAATTTTCTCCCTTTTTCCTTTATTTCAGCTTTCCTTTGCTTTTTGAGACACTACGGATGCGGTTACTCTTTACTCAACAAAATCTTAATGATGTCACACACTAGTTTTCTTTTCTTTTCTTGCTTTTTCACAACAATAATTTTTTTGTCAGGCAAGTTCCTTTCCTAGTTCCTTATCCTCTATCTCGGTATGACTGATCAGGCATGTTTTAGATTGACACACACAACCGAATTTAGCTATCAGACGTCACTTCACACATAGCATCGGTCAACATCATCAATTCTACTAATCGCTAGTTCAAAGACCATACAATCATAAACAAATTCAAAGTTCGAATGCCATGCAAAGATTCACAAAGGTCATAATTGTCAACTCTCACATACACATATACAAAATTTTTTGAGGGGTATCAACTCATTAAAAATTCAAAATATCAAACAATTTTAACTTTCTTATCGTTTTCGCTTTTCCTTAACTTTCTTCTCGATCGACACAAAGAAACAAAAACATAAAATAAAATACTAAACATGCCGGTTCTACTAGATATGGATCACCCAAGGGAAAAGATATCCAAGTGCAAGAAAAACCTCAAGCTATGTTTAGCAAAAAATAGAATGCACAGTATCCCTCCCCACCCCTATAAAAAAGAATGCGCCATCCTCGATATATATATATACAAGACAAACTAAGGGAATAGAAACATACCTGTGCGACCTAGGTAAGAAGGGACTTAGTTTCAAGAAGGGGTTGATACGCCTCCAACATCAATCCCACATTGCCGGCTTGAACCGCCCATTCTCTCGATCTAACTGAGCTCGCTCCTTCACCACGAGCTCGCTGCATCGCTCCTCAGATCTCGCCTGCTCTTCTATTGGATTCTTGCAGTGCTCTCCATCTCATTCTGCTCCCGTTTTGCTGATGGAGTAGAGATGTATCAACACTCATCACTTGCCTCCTCACGAGGCTCCTTCCCCTTTGCATATGCCACCAGCTCCTCCATGATGAAATAAAAAATCGGAGGTAGCTCCTCCTCAAACTCATCACCAATCACAAGGAGGACTGGTGGATGTACCGCAGTCGTCTATCGTGCAGCCAAGTCCCGCACCTCAGGTTGTAGTGCTCCCAACTCTGTGTACCATTGGGATAACTCGCACTGTGAATCTATGTGAAAAAAGGCGTCGTCCATCCTTCGCTCAAAAGCGTCAATTTGCCCATGCACCACACTGGACAGCGTCTCCAACTCCTTGGAGGGCCCACAACTTAACCTGCTCCATCAAAACTTTGACCTGTAGAGCCGTGTGTGCCAGTTGCTTCTCGTTTAGCTAGCCGCCTAGCCGATGAACCAAAACTCCCCGTGAGACTATGACTAGGCCGGGTCAGGTTGGATAGTGGAGGTGAGATTGATGGTTTGGTCTTGCTGCTGTAGATGATGATTACGGAACATTGGCAGGTGTTGAGGCATCCACTGCATCCGTATCCTCGCCCCTGGCTACTCTATATCTCTCGCCCCCTTAATGGGCTCGGCTGCTAACTCAATGAACTGGTGTCGATTGGTTGCATGCCGCTACCAAATGCCTCTACTATTATGAATGCTCAGCCGGATGCGTATGCTTGAGTCCTCGCCCTTGACACGGGGTTTGTATCATCTCTAATCAACCTGATATTGGTAATCTTCAATCACTACTCTTGATCAATCACAGAAGTTGTGGCACTTAAGACTCCCGACAGAGTCTATCAATCAAGCATGGGAAGGGAATCACCGTTCCATCATTTACAGCCCACTCCCGAATCTCCTCAATGATGAACCATGGGAAATTGATTGGTGTACCCCTCCATGATGTTGGCTACCAAGTATACTCGTCCGGTGAGAGTATATAGTCATTGCTTGTTGGTACCCAAACAGGCCTCACTAGTGACCACCAAAATTTATCCTGAAATTCCAGTGGCCTTCTCTTTATCTATGACTCCAATAATATGAATCCATTCAACCAACGGCCCCTTTGTGGCAATAATGCGGGAAAGCCAAGTGTATCACAAAGATCCGCTCCATGCTATTCAACTTATACGTTTTGACTTTTCACAACTCGAATAACGTGATCAAACTCTACCGTGTTCATCGTGTGGCCTCCATATTTTGGCCCGTACAACATCCCCGGAAATTGTCTCGATATGTCAATCGAGATCTCACGCACCATCACTTGATTCAAGGAAGGGCGTTTCTTCCAATCCAGGCCTCCTAGTGCCAACCGCTGCAAAGTGGCTGCATATGCTACATAGAACTCGTGAGACCAGGCATGGGCTATAGCTACCTAAAGGCTCCCTACAACCACCCGACTTGCATTTTCAAATACCGACCTGCAGCTCAGGAAGATCTTTCAACCTGGTGGTGATCAACCTTGGTTCCTCATAAATGCTCTGCTTCGGATTACCTTTGTCATTTGGAGAAATATCCCATTGTATATAGCCCGCATGCCATGGATACACCATCTCTACATATTTCTAAGCAGCCGATTGACAGCCCGATGTCTCACCACTCTCATTGTCCGAGTCCCCTCAAGGCATGCGACTCATCTACTTTCTCTATTGTGCCCATGAGCCTCGGGAATGCGTGCAGCAAAGATTCGCTAGCGCTTATTAGTAAAGGCCGGGCGATCCTGCTAGTGGAGTGGGAGCATCACCGGTCGTTGGACTGAACTTTGTTGAGCCCTAGCACAGGTCGTCCTCCGCACCAGCTATTCCTCCGACACTTCATATTCCTCTCTCGTAGCCACTTGACTATTCCGAGGAGGATGGATCATCTCGCTAGCCTTCGTATGATGGTTGACTACGTCAGTACCTACTTTTGGTTGGACCCTTCTTTGGTGTGCCTTGTGGAGCCATTGTACCTGTGGCAACAAGGTTAGTACACAAAGGAGATGAAAGAGAAAAAATATTTTTGACTGGGTGCCGCGGTCCCGACGGAAGTTACTAAACGAACTACGCTCCGCAACATTCCAAGAGGTCACTCGTTACCTCGTGCTGAATATTTTCCAAATAGGTCTAGGTGTACTTGAAGATTTGCCCAACAGTCGTTACAGAGGAAATGAGTCGTTAGGTCACTCGCTGCTATTAACGCTTCACCAATTTATTTTTCCACTCAAGACTGGGTTACATGACGAGTCGCTTGGTGACCCAACGACTCGTGATGTGGCTCGTGCTCAAGAGTTCCTATTCATCGTCTTCTTCTTTCCAATTTACAATTCCAAAATACACAACTACAATCAATCATTAAGCAAGGTGACTACATGATCAAATTCAACGCTTGTACTTCCTAGGTTTATCTATTAATACAAAGCACCTAAGAACACAATATAAATTGAAAATCACTAAGCTCACTCATTCACTATGTCTTTAAAATTTCTTGATGGAATGCAACCAATATTCCAATGCTTCTTGTGTGGGGAAGATTATTTACAATGCAATATTTCAGAGATGGAGTGCACAGTGCTGATTGTGTTTCCAAGGAGTGAGTGTGTGTGACGATGTTGCTTTCAATGGTGTCTTTGATGGGTTCGCGTGAATAGGGGAAGAAGAGAAGAGGGAAATTTGAGCTTTGAAGGTGTGAGTTCGGGGGAGTGCTAATCAAGTTGGGTTGTTTAATTTAATTTTTAACTTTTCCCAATTTATAAAGTCATGGTCGGGTTAGGTCAACTTACCAGGGGACCCGAATGACTGACGTAATGACTCGTGGTGTTACCCAATGTGTTGTTCCTGGGCCATGGTCCTTTTCTTTTTATAGTTTCGTGGACGGGTCACTTGATGACTCCGTTTGGTTTCCCAACGATTCGTTGAGTGATCCATCATCACCTTATTCTTTAAGTTTAAACTTTGATCCAGTGTACTAGATGGGGGACTAAACGATTCATTCCATGGAGAAACGATCCATGAATTCACTCATTGTCTCTCGCTTTCTCGCAGCTTCACGACTCGGGCTAAACGAGTTGTCAAGTCAGGCGATGACTCGTTCTGTGGATTTTTGCACAAGAGCTGAAGTTCCAGTTCTTGGTTCCAACTTCAGATTTTCCATCTATTCACTCCGCACTCCATCAGCAACAAACGCTAACACTAACTTTATTACATTTACAACTTGGGTTGCCTCCCCAAGAAGTGATTTGCTGTCGCGGCACGATGTGGGTGTTTTGGCTACTCAGACTTCACTGAAAGACACCTCCATGGGTTGCCTCCCATGTAGTGCCTAATTTAATGTCGCGGTAATGACACAAGTCACTTAACTACTCACTTTTCATGACTCTTCTCCATCCGCCAATGTAGAAATTATGAGAAATTCCTTAATCGTTTAAGTGGTCCGACTAATGCTGAAGGTAACCTCTTCTTTGTTTAATCGAAGTTTCAGCCGCCTCTACTTCCACATCAACTAGGGCCCTACTTGTTGCAAGGGAATGGTTGCCCTTAAAATAATGGGGACCTCTAAATCGACTTCGCAGTCCTAATCACGAAGTTCTGGCTGGGAATAAGGAACTTATCCACTTTGACTAATACATAAAAAAATCCCACGCTTTTTTACTGTTCGGTCAGCTATTAGTAGCCGCATCAAAGCTCTGCAGGTGGGGCTCCCAAGCCTAACTTTTTAAATACTTCTAGGGCATTAGATTTACGTTTAGCTCCCAAGTCACAAAGTGCCCTTGCAAACTCAACCTCCCTAATAGTGCAATTTGTATAGTAAATGCACCTGGGTCTTCCTTTTTCTGTGCTAAGACCGGTAGTGATGGCACCGTGAGTGGTGCGTGACAGTTAGCTGGTTTCAAACTTACTGCTTTCTTCGTGAAAAGGTCCTTCATAAATTTGGAGTATCGGGGAATTTGCTCAAGTGCCTCCACCAATGGGATATTCATGACAGCTACTGGGAGTATGGGATAAACTTTTGATATTTTCCATCTTTAGCTTTCTTCTTCAAAGCTACTGCAAGGGACAAGGAGGTCTAGGAATTGTTGTGAGTTTTGTCATACTTCCTTCTCCTTCCCATGGCTATATCCTTGCTCATTTGCACTACTTGGAGCAGTTTACACATATGAGTTCCTTAACCAAAGCTGGGCTGTCAACATCCACTACCTCATCATCATTATCAACCCGTGTCTTTCTGGCTCTTCAATTACAATTGGCCTCGTGGATCCACTATGGCCTTCGCTCTTTTTAGTAGTGACAACCATGTAGTTGACCGCTATTTTTTGAATTGTGAACAGTTTTACTGGGAAATGTGCCTTCTGCCTTGGATTCACTACAGCAGACATCTGACTCATCTACCGATCAATTTTCCCGATTGCCACAACATGTGACTCCACCTTTGGTTTAAGTCGAAATATCAAAGACGAGCTCCTTAAAGCGGCTGGGTTCCGATGCCTCCATCCGCTTGAGCACTGGAAAGCATATCTTCGACCCTTTGCACCGCTTGACTCTGGCTCGGATTTTGTGGAGGAACATACAGACCACCCCTATCATTTTTAAACTCCTTCTTTTTCCCCCAAATTCCACTGGGTCTTGCAGATTGATCTCGTTGAAATTATTATCTTTGTAGAAGCCTTCTGGCCTTGGTTCCCTTGATCTTAACGCCAAGAGTCTTGGTTAGACCCTTGGGTGTTGGTCCAAACCCCATCCTCTGATCATTCAAGCAATTGACATCTTCTTAGACTCAAACTTCGCACCCATCATTTCTGAGCCTTACCTGAGAACCTACATCGTTCACCTTTTTCTTCTCCCATTCCCATTAGATGTTTGGCAAGAATCCCCATGGTGGTCTTTATCTTAGCAATTTCCTGGTCACGCCTCTCATCTCTTCTCCATTGTTCAAGTGCATACAACCATATAAGAACCATCCGGAACCTCCGACTCTAGTGTGCCAAGCTCGGTTGGTTTAAATGATCCTATCCAGCTAACTCCGCAATCCCTCTACATAAGTATGACTCATGAAGGATCCTCTTGAGATGGTATCGCCTACCACCTTTGTGTTTGTATCTGTGTGGACTCCAAAAGATCTCGCAATAGTGTATCATCCTAACTCGTGGTTTGGCACATTTCAGCTTTTGAGCTGAACCTAGCCGTCTCATAGAGTGCCTCGTAATTTAGATGCTCGGGTTGTATATTTCATCCTTTAGCTGCAATGCCTTGGATGGTGGAAATAACCTTTCGAAAAAAGCTCTCTTGAGCTCTCCCCAAGTAGTGATGGAGCCTGTTTGGAAGCTCAGCCAACCATATCGTCACCTCACTCCCAAGAGAGAATGGAATAACCTCAATCCGATTAAGGTCCGGATGACCGGCTGCTTGTATGCCTTGCATATACCTAAGAAATTTGTCAAGTGAACGAGGCGTCATCACATGTATGACCTGCAAATATTCCCTTCATATTCAACGCTTGAATCATTGCACTTGTAATATCGAACTTTTCCCACCAGAAAAGGAGGGAGGCACTATCGCTCAAGTGACACCAACTTCATCTATGTCTGCATCATCTTTCTCATCACAATATCGGTGTCACTGGTGCTCTGGACCTTGAGTCATCTAGCTCTTTCAGCTTCTGCTGCTAGACGCTGCTCTTGAAACTCTAGCTAACTCACGATCTCTAGCTCCGAGCTTGCTCTTTCGACATCATCCTTGTTGTGGCCTGATCCACGATTTCTTTCTCATGTATGTTAGCCATTCTCCTCAGGTTTCTCAATGTTAGCTCAAGTTTGTGATCAATTGGTATCAAGGATGTCCTGACTTTAGTGTCGAGCATGCACAAAACCTAAGACCTAAGAAACCAATACAAAAAAAGAAAATAAATAATAATGAACCAATAGTAAAGTTAACACAATTAACAAAAGCCTTAGGCGTATTCCCTGGCAACGACGCCAAAATTTGATGTTGCACAAATTACACCTCTCAATTGAGATATAAGCGGTCGATTGTCAAATATAGAACCCAATGAAGGTCGAGGTAGATCCCATAAGGAATATGATAAGAACATAGGTTAATGCGAATAACTATTACTATTGATTGACTTATTTCCAAAGGGGGAAAAATATAGAATAATAACAAAAGTAAAAATTAATGAATGCTTGCATTAAATTGGGTTTATATTCACTTATAACTAGACTAGATTGTGTTCCCCAAGATTTCATAACCGCAAGGATTATAAACTAGTGATCTTTTCTGATTTTTAACATGCAATATTGGTAAGTTAGGTTCACCTAAATTGTTGGTCCCCTATCTGGATGATTCACCACACAACTTGGTCTGTATACGAGTGTACTTTAGTTTCTCCTACCTCTTAATATCGGGATTAGCTATCCCTCAACAAGTTCAAGCTATTAGATGAGGGTTGGTAGCCTCAAATCTCCATTGTTAATCCCTTTTCCCATTCATTACCTCCTTGATTCGGTAAGTAAGAATAAGGAAAATCCTAATATTTGAAACCATCAAGAATTAATTAAAATGAAGAAAATACATGCATAAACTCCGTTCAATAATCACGCCATTTATTTTTCTCTATGTGTGTTAATTCATCTTGGTTCCCACAAACCTAGTTTATGGGTTTTAGCTACTCATGTTTGTTTTATTGCAATCACAAAATATAGAAGAAATCATAATTGCAATTTACAAAGTCTTGTAGAATAAAAACCAAGTGGATTGAATAAAATTCCAATGCAGCTTTCATATCTTGAATCAAGAACAATTATATGAAAATTCTCTCAAGAATATCGCTCAAGATTCTCTCTCAAATTAGGTTTCTTGGACCTCCTCCTAAAATAAACCTAAAACTGGGTATTTATAATACCAAGAAATCCTTTTCCTAAATAAATCTGGAAACTAGGTTGGCAATGGAAACGAGCCATGTGATGGATCGTTAGGCCTTCTAACGAAGTCATTCCTTTTTTTTTTTACTTCAATCATCTCTCAAGAACTTACCCGTGCCCGCAACGGGTCACGTAATGACTCGTCATGCCCCACATGAGTCGTTAGGTCTCTCGTGGTCTACTTCTTCAGAAATTACAGCACTTCACGGATAGCTCTAATAGATTGCCAACAAGTCGTTGCTTCAGGTGACGACTGACGCCATTCATTAACTCCGCTGGACACTTAATTAAAATTTTCTCTTCAAAGCTTAACGATTAACGAGTCGTTCCCCCAACTCGTCAAGTACACTGTTTTACTTCTTCAAAACTTCATCTTTTTGCCAATGTTCTACGCAAAAACTACACGCGCAAGTGCACGTGGTCGTACAAGTAGTAAAGTGGCTTTATTTCAAGCCAAGTATCGATCCCACAGGGACTGAACTATGGTAGTAATTAACCTAAGTGTTAGTGAATAAGTTATCTCTATGAATGTATACAACCAAACAATTAATGTTTTATGAGTTAAGATTACTAAGTAATAAGAATCTAAGTCAAGATTATAATTTGAAGTCTTAACAATAGCAATGAAAAGCTGAGGTTAAGGCAAGTATGCAGGGATGTAGTTTCTTAATTCAATTCAGCATCTTCTCTTCGGTTGCTAGTGAGGAATTAATTGCCTATGCATTTGATCTTTCCACTCCTATCCAATTAAAGAATCATGAGAACTTATTCTACATTTATGTGATATAAGAATCTCATGCTCTAGCCATACATAACCAATTCCATAAATGAGTAATAAGACTTTCAGATATATTTCATTCTGAAGGTAAATCAATCTCAATTTTCTTAGTTAAGAAAAGTCATATCCTACCAATTCACATCTCGTCCAATTCCTTTCCTTTTCGAATCAAATTGATTTCTAAGATATACATTAACATTGGCCAAACATTAATGCACTAAAAACAAGAACTCGGAGTAACAAACAATTGGAAGAAAGATGAAAACATGGAAATGATTAATGATTACATTCCTCTACACTATCCTTCACTAACAAGAGGTGAATTAGCCACTTATTTGTGGATTAAACATCTTCAAATAAGTATAATTCATACAAGCAATTGAAATTAAAGAGAAAAAGGAAGAGAATAACCTTAGAATTTTCGTCCTCTCAAGTACCTCGCTACCCACGTTCTTGCTTAAGGAAGTCAGAATGTTTAAAATAAAATCTAAGCTTGCTATTTATACTATTGGAATTTTTTCCGGAATGGGGCAACGGGCATGGAGTGTATCGCGAGCACCGCCTCCGTGCCATGGGGCTAACGCGGACCCCCATTGGAACTCGGCTCCTGTGTAATCGCACCTCGCTGTGGCACGACGTATCGTGAGCCTTGCCTCTGTGCCACAAGGTTATCGCGCACCTTCACCGGAACTTGAGGTTCCTGTGTAATAACACTCGACGTGACACGAATGCATCGCGGAGCACTCGCACTGCCTCCACGGAGGTAACACGAACCTCCACCGGTATTTGACATATTTTAATCATTCCAATGCCTGCGATGGTAGCATGACACGGCGCCATCAAGGAGCCCCTATTTTTTCCAACTTCCCTTGTCAACTTCCCACTTCTTGTTTCGAGTCCATTCCCGTACTTCACCAACTTGTAGATTAGTTTCCAAAATTCCTTCTACCTCGCAAAACAACACTAATCATGTTGGTTAGTATAAATTCACATTTACCTAAGAATCACAGGAGAATATACACATAATAAAAAGAGATAAACTAGTAGAAATGAAGCATTTGAGTATCACTTACCCCACACTTAAAACCTTGTTTGTCCTCGAACAACACGCTCACATCTTATGCAATTGAGCCTCACGCATAGCTAATTTTGCTCGACCATTCAAGCTACGGCTATACAAATTATTTAAGATAGCAAATCATCAAGAAAACATGCATGGTTTCATCAATACAATTAAGTACACCACATTAAGAACTCCTAACCTCAAGAATCGATTCTCGATCTTGGCAAACTTGCGAATCAACCGATCAAGACATCCGACACGAATTTTATCTCTTCCACAAGCATGTGCCCTCACAACACAAGAGAATTACCCCATTCGCCATCATAAGATTTCCAAAGCACTACGTGTAGGGGTATATGAATACATTTCGCTCGCTCTCCCAAAGAATTCACATGCATCATGTCATGACCAATAAGCTTGCCTCTAGTGTTTTACTCCAATAATATAAGGATGGATGTAAGATCACGTAGGACTTAATGGGTTGTAATGTAAGCTAAGGAACTAGTAAATACTGGGCTAACCAATACCAGCAACTAGCTTCCCTAAGCAATTTTCAATACATCCCACCTTCAAGACGTGGCATGCTTCTTTTCCTCCATCCTCTCATTCTTGAATTTTCTTCTTTGTTTTTGTTCCCATTGCTTTAAGCACACCCGACTTACTAGCAAAGAGTATTTATGCATCTTTATTTTTTTCCTTTTATTCATTGATTTTACTCTACTATTAATTAATCAATTTAAACCAGTGCACCTTTGACCTTTTCTTTAGCTTTCCACAACTTCCGCTTTCCTTTCCGTTTCAAACTTCACTCCTATACACTTTGGGAAAATTATTTTTCTTAAGCGCTTAAGAGTTTTGGATCAAATTCACGGCTAATGAAAAGAAGGGATTAAGCTCGGTTTGTACCTTCAAAGAATAGGCTAAAGGCTCAATGGGGCTAACTAGGATAACATTCACAGTAGGTATGATAAGGGAGAAACATTCGATTTATTCAAAGAAATGCCTATACTCTTTCCTACAATCCATCCTTCTTTCGTTTAGTACACACACCAGACAAGTTCTAGACACTTCACAATAGCATGGAATAGTCGAAACCTCACCTCACACTCATTGCACATTCTCAACTTAAGACATTCATAGACTCTTCAATTAGCTAATTACAAGAATTTACCATTAAGCCTCGATCACACCGAATTGAATTCTAGGGCCTAGGTATCTCAACATGTTTAACACATTTGCATTCTTTCATACGAATCACCTTGCATCTTAAAAACATGTACACGTGTAACAAGAATTCCGAACCATTATAATTAGCGACACATTTTGGGAAACAAACAAAAGAAAGAAGAAAAAAGAAAAACTACTCCTATCACTACACATTTCCTTAAGACGGTCGTCATCCATCCATCATAGGGAACAGTCGCTATCTACGACGTTGGTTCAATGGGACTATTCTCGGGAAAAACACCGAAAATAAAACCGAGAAACCCAACATAAAAAATATTTCAACAAAAAAATTTCTATAGAAAAAGAAAAAAATATGAATGGAAAAATATTTACACACAACAGCAGCTCAAGATTTATTACAACACCAACATCAATTACAGAACACAAAACACAGAGTCACAGGATCACAATTTGCACAATCACCACAAACATAAACAAAACAGCTAGCACCTAACTACTCCCACCCCACACTTAGTCTTAACACTGGGCCCTTGTTCACATAATTGAAAAATATCACAAAGGTTGGGCAGGTGAAACTCCCCTAATCAATCTAAGTATTCAATTTCTTCATCGTGTGCGCACTTTGTCTCCTATATTAGAATCACTCCCGCCATCCTCGTCCGACTCAACATCCGAGTCCTCCTAACGTGTCTCCCTCATCTAGAGGACATTATCATCCACCCTGCCCACAAATGCGGGCCCCATCAGATAAAGCCTGGGCATTCCTCGCTGAATGGGTAATCCAAACTCGATCCTGACCTAGCTCATCCTCCGTTGCGGGTCGTCCACTGACGCGCAGCTGCAATATCTGCATCCCGTACGTGGCCATGTATCGATCATCTCGAGCATGTCGCCACTGTGAGCACCTACTTGCTAAGTAGTGTCAGTGCCTTGGTTTTGCAGACATCCAAGGAACGCCTGTCGATTTGGAGTTGATGTAATCTAGGGCCTCCTCCCCAATATCGTGGCCCCTCAAGAACGTGGTAAGTAATTACCGAACCCGGTATCTATGCCCTCGATGCGCCGGGTTTTCATGGCGGAGATGATCACCGCTCAAACATTGATTTCCAGCCCTCATCAGTGCATACACCAGATAAAACTCTATCCTGGGTGACATCTGTCGTGTGCACCCCGGGATCAGGCACGAACAAAATCTTAAACAAAATTCCGCCCCCGCTCATCCTATAAATGCCACTGTCCATGGCATCCCTTTTCTTGCAGCTCACCCCACTTGGCTGTCGATCGGGCTCCACATAAGGTGCGTCTGATGTCCGCATAGGTGAGTGATGTTAAGCTGATGGAGGACATGAGCGTCCGTGTCCCCCGCCCCCGGATTGCATTCAATGGTGGGGTTCGTAGGCATAACTCGCCCTCTAATTTTGGATGGTGTGGTTGCGTAAGGTCGGGTTCCAATTGGCATAGAACTCCCGGATAAGATGGAGATTGCACTCTGGGTTCTTCAAAAATGAAGTTTAGCCTAACAGTGTCAATCCTGTATACAATCCGCTGGAATTCTGCGGCTGCTGGTTCCCATGCTATCTGCTAAGTATTTGGTTTCTTTATGTTGGTGATACCACTTTCTTCCTCATCGGGCACCACCCATCTGTTCTGTACTGTCGGCGTTGCACTCGAGGAACTGCTGGTGCTGCTGGTACTACTGTCCCAATTCTTACTCTCTTCGCTAGCGTTCGATGGATGCGCCCTTGCCCTTGTCCTTCCGCTTGCCCTAACATTGTTCCCGTACATTCTAAACATACAGTTCCAATTTTATTCGGGTCATACTTAGCTACACTAAGGTTAGTTTAATTGATCACCCCACACTTAGTCTTTAGTCGAAATCAACACAATTCGACAAGACATTCGTGTTTTTGCCATTCGTAACACACTCAACATGCTTAGTGCATTCATAAGCCGATGGAACAATTACTTGTACTACTAAGACTGTACAATGAATAAAAATTTCTCCATCGATTCAATTACATCATCATTAGCACTTTGCACTTTTTTTCACAAATACAACCTATCTAATTCTCCATTTGCCTTCTCCCAAAATCCTCTCTTATAACTTAGCATATTCAACATCAATCACTATACATTTCACTTCAAACAACATGGTACAACCCAATTTATTAACATTTTATGCATTTTGTCTTTCCTTTCAATCCTCAACCCTAGCAAACAATATCGTAAGAATTTCAATAATCATTGAGCTAATCCCACTAACAACGGTCCTAGGAACATCATTCAATCATAACTCAATTGATTTCAAGCTTATTTCCTACTTAGGGCAAGGTTCCATCACAAAACATGTTCAAGAATCGAAAATTTGAGCAAGAATAAGGAAAAAGTCTAGAATATACCTTTACTTCAATGAAATTGAAGAAAACTCAAAGGAATTTGATCACTAGGTCCGTGTCACGTTGAGGGGAGAAGGGAATTTTGGGTGTGGGTCGCTGAGGAAATGAGAGAATAGGAAAAAACAAGGAATTTGGGGTTAAAATGAGGTTTTTCGCGTAATGCCCGTGACCCGACGTAAATACACCTCAACGTGTCAATGAGGGTAATCGCGGAAAGCACCGCTCCGTGACACCCGAGCCATCGCGCAGTGTTCCTGGAAATTTTTAAAAATCCTAATACACCTCAACGTGTCACGTAGGGTAACGCGAGGCCCTCCTCCGTGACACGAAGCCATCGCGTAGGCCTACCGGAATGTGCCAATTTTTATTTTCTTACCTTGATTTTTTTCCTTTGCGCTTTTTTTGTATTTTTGCCCTCCGTTCCACCTGAAAATCATTTCACCATAAGAAATTAGTTAGAAATAATAGGTTGCAACGCAAGAATTTTTATTTTTTTCTTTTTTATTTGTTTTTCTTTTTCTTTTTTTTTTTTTCAAATAATCCTACTTCTTCTAATATAACACATTCACGGGTTGCCTCCCGTGTAAAGGCTCGATTTACTGTCGTGGCTCGATGCTATTCATTCTCAATCATCCTCTAGAGTGATGGACGCCTTCCGAATAACGTCCTCACCCCAATAATGCTTATACCGTTGCTCCGTTCACAAAAAAATGTGGCACTTCTATCTTCTGTTAATTCCACCGCCCAAGGTGGGACACTTCACCACTAATGGCCCCACTCACTGACCACAACTTTCTTGGAAAAAGTTTCAACCTCGAAATAAACAACAACACTTTCTGCCCCGGCCAAAGAGATCTGATGCACCATATGTCCTGGCTGTGCCATCTCTTAGTTTTCTCCTTGTAGCATTTGGCACTTTCATAGGCATGCCATCAAAACTCATCTAGTTCGCTGAGTTGCATCAACCTCTTCTTCCCTGCTAGCTCCGGATCCATGTTCATCTTTCACGGCTCAAAAAGCTCGATGTTCCTACTTCATGTAAAATGACATGCCTTTCCATAGGACCAATCTTGTTACACTCGTGAAATTCTCAACAGGTAAGTGGCCTACTCGCATGTTGGTTAAGAGTTTTTGAATGCCATACATTCTAGGAAAAGGCCCGGGAAATATCGGACAAGCGCCAAGTCGGCACGTTGCATTCGATGAATGCGACTTATAAATCGTATCCAGGAATGCGACTTATAAGTCCCAAGAATAAATTGGCCTCCCAATCTGGTTTATTCCATAAAGATTAGATAATTTCCAGTAACCACGAGAGAAACAGAGGGTGTGAAGTAATTTGATGAAATTTCTTCAGTTTACGCCGTCAAACACGGTCCAAACTCGAATTAATCTCAGATACCGAGGTAGTTAGCAGCAGAGAGCATTCCAACGGATTTAGTTTCATGAAATTGGCCGCGCAAATCATCGCGGTTAATGAGCTAAGGTAAGTGGAATTGCTCCAAATTAGTGTCAATATACCCTAGCCTTAAAATGAGTATTTCTCCCTTCTGGACTTTCGAGAAATAGCGAGTTTTCGACTATTTTTCGATAAGCCAAAATTTGGGCTATATATATATCGAAAGTGATGTTTTCTTCCGAATATTAGTGTATTTAGTTCTAATTGATATATATATGAATGCCAGAGAAATAGTAAAAGTACTGGCCGAACTATTGCCGCTAGTCGGAAACTTCAAAAGCGAAGGTATGTAAAGCTAATTCCTACAGCAAGTTAGTAATACAGTACAGTAGATAGCGTGTTATATAGAAGAAAGAATTCAAAGCATGAATTGAGTCCCGTATGAGTTTAGCAAGCGTGTTTTGAATTTAGCAAGTATGCTTTATATGATTTATGCTCGAATAAAAGTTATAAAGCAATATCAGACAGTCAGATGATATCTCAGATACATTATAGCCAGACAGTCAGATAATATCCCAGATATAGTATAAATCAGTATGAGAATCAAGATAACATAGAAAAGAGTTCGAATGAGAAATCGGAATACAGATAGTATTTTCAGCTCAAACATGCTTGCTATATGTGATTATTGATTGTTGAGACTTTGTTTGTGTTATGAGGGCCCCTTTGAGCGTCCTCGCCGCCCCTGGGTTGGTAATCGTGTCGACCCACCGTGAGGTGGACACGCTACTCCAAGGAGTGGCATGCCGTCTCGCAGAGGACGAAGATGGGACGAGCTTTCCATATCGCCGGACAAAGATAGCAAGACAGCTTTACTCCTGTGTGCTTGCGCCCAGTTTACAGTACAAGAGTCCTCCACGCTCAGACATAAAGTTATTTATATCATAGCCATAGCTCGAGGCTGGAGACCTGTGGGCTCTGTAGAGGTGCTCGTGAAGTTAGTAGACGAAAAGGGATGACTTATTTTTGGATGGTTTCGACCCGGGTAGGGGTATATTAGATTGTTTGTTGGTTGGCACCTTTCGGCTTATGGGGGGATGGTATTGGTCCTTGCTTAAGTAACATTGTATTTATATGTTATATTTGAGCTAATAGACAGCAGATCGCCACGTCGATGTGTATGCTCCGCTCTTACTCTTTACATGAAAGCCCGTTTCAGATTCTAATGCTCAAATAGTTCTAGATATTTCTTAATGTTCAGAGTTTCTAATTGGTGTTGTTTACTTCAGTTGTTCAGTTTGCTTTGCATACTCGGTACTACAGTGGTACTGACGCCCGTGTTTGGGGCGCTGCATTACTTGCCGGCAGTATTCATAGACGGTAGGAGCCGATCCCTCATGATTCCGTGCACCATTGAGTCATCACTCCGTCATCCTGAGCTAGACGCCTAGAGGTCTATTTACCTTCTTGGTTATACAGTACGGTAGGTCGGGAGGCCCTATCCCCACCATCTTATTAGTATTCATAGAGTTTGCAGATTGTGTATATATATCTCCCCGTGGTTAGTTGTGTCGGCCGGGTGGGTCATGGCGTATGTTTATTGTTTAGCATTATTGATTGTGTTGGCCCCGTGGGGCCTTATTCAATAGGTAGTGGTGGCCTTTAAGCGGTCCCGTAGATGTTCAGTATTCATTATTATATTGAGTTAGAGATAACTAGACAGGATGGTGGCCTTGCTGAACCGCATAGGTTTCCTATATGAGTGTGATTCTCGTTAGCCGATGTTACGTGACAGGTGGCTATAGGCCCAAATGGCCGGGAGGCTGTATTTACACCGTTATATAGCCCGTTGATTTTTGAATTGAGATAGAGCCAGCCAGGCACCAGGGATGTGCTTAGGCTCAGGAGTCTAGCAGTTCAGGGTCCTAATAGGGCACCAGGTGCCGCTATACCACCCAGCCGGGCGTGACAAACTTGGTATCGTAGCAAGTCATTTCTGTGAGTCCGTAAGCCGTGCTAAGTAGAGTCTAATCTATGGATGTGTTGTGCACCACATACTATAGGCAGGAGGCTGCAAGGCATAATAGGATGGCTACTCTTCTTCATATTCAGTCGTGCCATAGAACAAAGATGAAAGATAGGGTCAAGTTCTAAAACTTCTTATCATATTCTCTTATCTACGTATAAAAAATGGCAGCACAAATGACACCCTACCATAGGTAGAAGGTTGGATACGCGAGCAGGAGAAGGCACCGCCAGATGCCTCAGCCTTGGTCAGAATTGGCCCAATCTGAGGGCGATATAGAGGCATCATCACAGCCTTCTCAGTAGTCCCCATCTCACTGTGGAGCCATTCTGAATCTACACCGCCTCCGATAGTGTTACACCCCAAGATTCTAAGACTTAGATGGCTCATTCACACAAGTTGGCTAAGGGTATTTGAAAGCCATACATGCTAGAAAAAGGCCTGGGAAAGATTGGACAAGCGCCAAGTCGGCGCGTCGCAAAAGAAAATGGATTTATAAATCGCATTCCAGAATGCGACTTATAACCGCATTCCGTGAATGCATTTATAGTGACAATTATATATATGCCCCCACTCTGATTTATTTCTATAACCATCAAATAATTTCCAGAACGTGAGAGAGAACAGAGGAAGCACGCAAGGTATAAATTATCGCCCAATTACGCTGTTAAAGCGTAGTCCAAATTCAAATTAACCTCGTGTACCGAGGTATTTAGCAACAGTGGAGTATTCCTACGGATTTTGTTTCTTTTAAATACGGCCGACGAATCGTCGAGCTACCGGACTAAGGTAAGTAGAATTGCTCCAAACTAGTGTTATGTGCTCCTAGCTGTAAAGTGAATACTTCTCCTCTCTGGACTTCCTTAAAATAGCAAGCGAATTATCTTTTCGATAAGCCTAAGTTTAGGCTATAATTATATCGAAAGTGACGTCGTCCTTTAGAATAGTGTTGTATTTAGTACTAATTGACGTGTATATGGTTTGAGTTTCCATAATGTACTCAGTTCGGTAGTTAGTAGTGCCATGCGCCTAGTGCTTGTGCTAGCATTCCAGATTCAAAAGATATCCTATTGTATGATTAGCAAGCATGTTGTAGAATAAAAGAAATAGATTTTCAGAATAAAAGTTAGTAAAGTAAAATCAGATAGACAGACAGTATTATGGCTACAGACGAGCCACTCAGACAGTATTATGGCTACGCATCAGCCATTCAGACATGAGATATTGGCTACAAATTAGCAATTCAGACAGATAGTATCCTCAAGCAAGCATTAGCCAAACAGCTTAAATAAAGATTAAGGTAATCAAAAGATAATCAAGAAAGAATCAAGATAGTATAGAAAGAGATCAAAATAAGAAATCAGATTTCAGGTAGTCTTTTTCAGTTATAAATGCTTGCTATTTATATGTGCTATTTGTTTGTTGAGACTTGATGTGGCGTGAGGGGCCCGTGATTGAGCGTCCCCGCACTCCTCGGGTTGGTAATCGTGTCGCCCACTAAGCGGGTGGGTTTACGTCACTCCAAAGGGTGGCATGCCGTCCCCAGCTTGACGAAGATGGGATGAAGCTTTCCATATCAGTCTGATCAACACTACAAGCATTTAAAGCCCTCGTTGGGCAAAGGTCCAGGCATCGTCTAAAGAGCTGATATTCCCGTTGAGTTGTGTCCAGGGAATAGATACAGTTCCTGTTTCAGATAGCCCTGTTGAGTTGTGTCTAGGGAAACAGACCCTATCTGTTATAGATGCAGCATTGTGAGTCCCCCTGACTTAATACCTGCTATTATATCGAGGGCCAAGGCCCGATCCGTGAGACCTGTGGGGCTTTGTGAGAGGTGCTCCTAGTGAGCAAGATGAGTGGAGTGACTTATTTTTTGGTCAGGTTTTGACCCGGGTAGGTATATAGATTTGTTTGTTTGCTTGGCGCCATCCGGCGACGGGGGTTGGTATTGCTGTTGCTTGCTACTGTATATCTATTTATGTGCTATATACTAGCTACTACACCTGGTGCCGTCGCGTCTACTGTGCACAATCTCGCTTTACGTACGTGCAAAGCTCTTATCTGGCCATATCAGCCTTCAGATTCAGTTATCTCCTGCTACACAGAATTTCTAGTTATGCTATCTATATTTAGTTGTATTAAGTTATATTATTTCAAGCAGCGCACACTAAGTATCGCCAGACCGACGCCCATTGGGGTGCTGCATTACTTGCCCGCAGTACTCATAAACGAGGAGGCGATCCTCGTGATTCCAGCCACCTATAGAGTCATCAGCTTCCTGTCATCCGGAGTCTGATTCCCATCGGTGTAGCTCTTTTCCTTTTGATGTACAAGATGGGTAGGTCGGGGCCCCGTCCGATCATTTCTATTATTACTCATAGAGGCTGATTGTATATTTATCTCCCTTTGGTCAGCTGAGCTGGTCGTGTGAGGCAGTGTAGTTTGTTATAGCTGTTTAGTATCTCTGTTTTTATGTTGGCCGTGTGGGGCCATAGTTTGACAAAGAGTGGTGACCTTGCCGATCATGTAGCTTTCCAGATTCCCTATGCGCAGTTTCATATGACTAGACAGAAAGATGGTACTTGTCACCGCAGGTTCCTTGTATTAGAATGTTTCTCAAGTTAGCGCTTGTTGCATTCACAGGTGGCTATAGGCCTAGTTGGCCGGAGACTGTGTTTATGTACTCGCTGTACGTACTCCCTTGTTTCCTAGAACTCAGATAGAGCTTGCTGTGCACCCGTATGTGCCCAGCTCACCCGGCCAGTGCATCTGTGTCCTACTAGGGCAAGAAAGCTACCATACTCCCCAAGGCGGGGTGTGACAAACTTGGTATCAGAGCAGTCGTGTCCTAGGCAGTCTGCAAGCCGTGCTAAGTAGAATCTAATCTATGGATGTGTTGTGCATCACATACTATAGGCAAGGTGAGGTCACGAGGCATGATAGGATGGTTACTCTTCTTTCTCTACTAAATGTGTTATAGAGCTGCACAAAGATAGGGTCGAGTCCCTAAAAACTTACCATATTCTTTGGTTACAGATACAAAGGCAGATCAGCAATACCCTATCACAGGCAGAAGATCGATATAGTAGCAGAAGAGGGCACCATCCAGCTACTGCATAATTACAAGAGCAGGAGGAGGAAAATGTAGGCCTCCCAACAGAATACCTTATCTACACTATTTCCGTGTATAATGTTGATAACGTCAGAATAGGAAGTTGAAGTATAATGTATATACGAGTTGATTCTATTTATTAGATATAAAAGATCTCGATTAAGATAATAGACAAATATCGATCATCGATAAGTGAGAGAAGAGAGGGAAAGTGTGGATTCCCATATCCATCTTTTTCAATTGTGGTACGCTTATATGTTTCTATTTTGTTGCAATAAGAAAAAGGAGAATAAGAATTAAGGCAAGAATTGCCCAAAGTAAGTTAAAGTAAATGGAGAGGGATTGATTGATCCTTAAAGTGTTAGAAAGTGTAAAGAGTTCTACGATTACATAGTTGTGCAGACCCTCACTCTGTGACAAGTGTAAGAGCAAGTAAGACTACAAGCTTACTCGAAGCAGATGTAAAAGACATGTCAGTATGAATGCCTAGTAATAGTTAAGTTCGAGTCAGAAAATGGCAAAGTCCGCCATATACGCTAACGCATGAAGAAGATATACCAAGTAAGATTATAGTTATGATTCAAGCCAGACCTCAAAAGATAGAGAGGTCATGTAAATTAGATGAGTCCGACTGCAAGCCAGAAGAAATATGAACTAAGACTTGACCAGTAACCTGATTAGCAATGAAAGGCAGGTACTTCGAACCCCAGAGCTCAGCTTAAGCAAGATAAGGGGAAGGAGAAGGAATACTAGATTTTTTGTGGGGAAATTAGAATCACCCTCAAGATTGATAGAATATCGTATTAAGGACTAAGCCTTGAACCGACAAAAGAAGATTTGAGATCAGAATGCCACAGTATGTCACCTACTATAGAGAAGCTAAGAAACTACCGATACAACGATTCTAATCTAGTGTGGCCTGGAGATAAGACCCAGCAGATAGTCATGGGCTCTCAATATAATGCCAAGTAAAGCCACAAGATTCG
Organism: Datura stramonium; assembly: GCA_018107945.1. Lineage (NCBI taxonomy): Eukaryota > Viridiplantae > Streptophyta > Magnoliopsida > Solanales > Solanaceae > Datura > Datura stramonium. The sequence goes on along the minus strand of JACEIK010000516.1, from coordinate 122,208 downwards.
AATGTTGACCCCACATTGTAAGAGTGGCGGAATGTCAATAGCAAGCCATAATCAAGCTCATATGTTGTTACATCCAGAATGGGATGAAAGTCTAAGGAAATGATAAGAGAGGGCAAGAGATATTAGACCGTAGAAGCAGATATCATGTATAGTATGAAATTCAAAGCATGTCGAGATTACGTATCACTACAAAATTAATTTAGTATGTATTGTACGTAGTTATTGATATATATATGTACAGATTATGACAGATATGCTGTGAGCAAACTGCCAATAGGGGTTAATCACACAACATGTTGATTAGTGCTAGGAAGTATATATCGATTGCACTACAGGACCCCTTTGCCAAAAAAGAAAAAAAATAGGAGAAGAAAAAGAGAAAAGAGAAGAGAAGGGGCAGGTTAAGGTGACTTACGTATGAAGCCATAGAAACTGCCTCATTTCCGCTATTGGAGTTAACAGACTTATATGTTTGTTGCTGATCTAGGCTTTAGAAACTTACAAGAGATAATATTAGCCTAAATAAGATGGCTAGATGATAAGGGTGCAATAGGACAAATTTCCAACGACCGCCTGGTGCTTGTATTAGCAGGGAAACATCCCTAGAAATCGCAATGAGATTGCCATGCCGAACTGCACTAGAAGCCGAATAGGCACACTTTAGAGGTTAGCAATACCAGAATTGTTTTCCACTATGTTAAGTGGTCGTACGTCACTTTTCCAGCCTTGTATGTGAGAGTCGACCTTAGTTAACTAGCAGTTATACTATGTGGAATACCCTGCAAGTCCGTCGCCATCCTGGGGCCGAATACCCGTGGGCACCCTAAGAAGGGATCCACATCGCAATTACCGATGCACTAGTATTTTAGCTGGTTCTCGTAAGATATTCAGATACAGCAGCTCTAAAGAGAAGGCCAGTCTGTACAGAATGACTCGTAAGACCGAGAACTTCCCAAAATAGAAGTATAAATCCAAGTAGATACGCATAAGGCGTAAGAAATTGGTAGTACTCGCTAGCACAAGAGCTTACTAAGACCAAGAGATTAGTAGACTCCCGTGAAGATCCGGAGATTGATCGCTCCGGGGTAAGTCTGATTAAGCCCAGCTTTACAGATGTTCAAAGTAGAATAAAAAGGTGCTAGATGCCCAACTCCGTAGTTATGCATGCGCTACTACCACATTCGTCATTTAACTCAACTAACGCTATCAAGGTTATGCGTACTTTATCATTAGAGGTCATGACTGGCCATCGATCCTCTGATCAGATAAAGGCACAAGGTGCGTAGACGGTCGTTCAGGTTATCCTAGCAACAAGTAGCCTTAGCATGTACGCTGTGCCAGGTAAGCTCTTAATATACTAAATTACCTGTTTATTTCTCCGCATAGTAAGCCGCATGACCGTCAATTATTATATGCCAAGTTCTCTAAATATGACTATTTGAATAATCAAGAGGAGAAGATGAAGGCAGTAAACGCCCTTAGCTATAATCTATTAGAATTTCATGATGGTACAACCCGAGCAACAGGAATTGGTCGTGAGATACACCAATTAGTAAATTTAGCCATTCATGTAACAGAAATGGAGGACAACAGAGCGGTAATTCAGAATATCGCCGTGTCATCATTAGTTGTGGAGGGTGAAAGAACGTCAGTATGAAGATCCCGACTTGGTCCAAATTTTAAGGGTAGAATCCCGCAAGGGAAGCGCCATATTTACGTATAATCGAGGACGAGGTAAGCGATGTAGAGGCCGTCTCTGTGTTCCAGATGTTTCAGGCCGCCGCCAGCAGATTATGAATGAGGTACATTGCGCCCGCTATTCTCTCCACCCCGCGATGAAAATGTACCAAGCGATATCAAAGAGAACTACTCGGTGGTCAGTATGAAAGGAGAAATTGCCGAATTTGTAGCCCATTGTCCTAACTACCAACAGGTGAAAGCAGAACACCAGAAACCAGGCGGGTTAACTCAGGACATAGCTGTGCCTCTCTCGGAAATGGGAAGCAGCGTTGAATATGGATTTTGTGGCAAGATTACCCTGCACTGCACATAGACACGATTCTATATGGGTGATAGATGATAAAGTTGACAAATCATTCATTTCCGCCAGTGAAAACTATTTCGGCCGAAGATTATGCAGTTGTATATTAGAGAAATAGTCAAATTGCACAGAGTGCCATTATCTATTATTTGTGACAGAGGAGCACAGTTTACGACTAGATTTTGCAATGCTTTAGAGGTCTCGAACGCTAGACACTGAGTACAACATTCCCACCCTTAGACAGAGCAAGGTGTCGAACGCACTATTCGACGCTCGAAGATATGCTGCGAGCGTGTGTGCTAGATTTTGAGGTAGATGGGGCGAGCATTTGCCGTTAATTGAGTTTGCTTATAATAATAGCTTACTACTCGCCATACGCATGGCGCCGAGGCATTGTATGGGCGAAGATACAGATCGCCAGCTGGCTGGTTTGAAGTAGGAGAATCGAGCATTGATTGGGCCAGACATTATTCAACAATCAGAGGAGGCGTAGCTTATCAGAGAACGCCTACTGACTGCACAGAGCTGAAATCGTATGTCACGTGGGCGCGCAGTAAACTCCGGAGTTTGATGTGAATGACTGGGTATTTCTGAAAGTATCACCGATGGAAGGAGTGATGAGATTCGGCAAGAAAGGTAAGCTCAGTCCAAGATTTGTTGGGCCTTATCAGATTTGTAGAAGAATAGGCCGAGTGGCTTATGAGTTAGAACTGCCCCGCACTAGGAATCCGTCCATCCGGTCATTAATGTATCCACATGCTTAGGAAATGTGCATAGGACACCCGTCCAGAGCAGTCCCAGTCCAGGATTTCCAGGTTACAGAAGAGTCGGTTTTACGAAGAGGTTCCGTAGCTATCCTAGACAGATTCGCAGATGGAGAACTAAAGATATTGCCGTCTCACCAAAGTATTGTGGCGTAACAGAACCAAGAGGAGATGACGTAGGAGGCGGAGGAAGATATGAAAGCTGATATCCTCACTTGTTCCGTGCCTAGTTAGGCGACGGGTATGTTAGCATTATTACGTATGCAGTGTCTTATAGTTGTATGTATGAATGAGGAGATTGATGTTTAGCTATCAAATGAATCCTATAGCATTGCGTGGAGTACCCGTATTGGACTTTTCTCGTGTTTTAGGTTTTGGGATATCCATATTGCTGTGGGAAATCGCGAAATTCTCCTAGAAATAAGATGAGTTAATCGAGAAGTCCTCTAGATAGCAGTTTCATTCGCAGTCGAATGTTCTTAAGGGGGAGAGAATGTTACACCCCGTAAGATTCCCGACGCTTAGATGGCCTATTCGCTTGTTGGTTAAGCGTATTTGAAAGCCATACATGCTAGAAAAAGGCCCGGGAAATGACAAGCGCCACGTCGGCGCGTCGTAAAGCAAAATGTGATTGCACTGCATTCAGAATGCGACTTATAAATCGCATTCCCTGAATGCGATTTATAGTGACAATTATATATATGCCCCCACTTTGGTTTATTTTTAACTATCAAATAATTTTAACGTGAGAGAGAAATAGAGGAAGACGCAAGGTATATTAAATTATCGCCTGATTACGCCATCAAACGTAGTCCAAATTCTAAATTAACCTCAGGTATCGAGGTAGTTAGCAGCAGAGAGCATTTTTACGGATTTTGTTTCGCGAAAGTCAGCCGACGACCATCGCAGCTACCGACCTAAGGTAAGTAGAATTGCTCCAAACTAGTGTCTATGTGCCCTAGCCGTAAAGTGAATACTTCTCCCTTCTGGACTTCTAAAAATTGCAAGTTTTCGACCGTCTTTTCGATAAGCCTAAGTTTAGGCTATAATTATATCGTAATTGACGCCGCCCTTTTAGAATAGTGTTACTTAGTACACTGACGTGTATATGAATGCAAAGCTTGGGAGAATCAGCCGGAGTACTGACCAAGCCTCGTCCGACAGTTGATAACTCAAGGTTAAGGTATGTAAAGCCCGCTTTTCCGCAAGTAGCGCCTTTAGCCATGTAAATCATAGTAGACTCAGTAATTGAACTCGTAGTTGAATGTTGAGTTCTTGAGTAAGTTCAAGAACTGGGTTTGAGTTTCCATATCGTACTCGCCCGGAAGTTAGTAAAGCATATGCCAAGGGGGGAGTTAGCATTCCAAATTCAAGATATTTATTGTATGATTAGCAAGCATGTTGTAGAATAAAAAGAAACACATTTTCAGAATAAAAGTTAGTAAAGTAAAATCGATAGACAGACAAAGATATGGCTACAGACTAGCCATTCAAATGTGCATTATGGCTACGCATCAGCCATTTAGACAGATGAGATATTGGCCATGACAGCCATTCACATGTATAGTATCCTCGCTACTTATTAGCCAAGCAGTAAAATAAGATTACATAATCGCATAATCAGAAAGAATCGCATAGTAATGGAAAGAGATTAGAATAAGAAATCAAATTTCGTGTAGTCTTTTTCGCTTATACATGCTTGCTATTTATATGTGCTATTTGTTTGTTGAGACTTGATGTGGCGTGAGGGCACCGTGGCTGAGCGCCCGCGCCCCGGGTTGGTAATCATGTCGCCTTCACTAAGCGGGTGGGTTTTACGCCACCCAAGGTATGCCGCCCCAGGTTGGACGAAGATGGGATTAAGCTTTCCCCTATTAGTCTGATCAAGACTATAGCATAAACAACCCCGTTGAGCAAAGGTCTGTGGTACTATTCAGTATTTATATTCCCTAAGTTGTGTCCAGGAATAGATGCAGCTCCTATTTCGTATAGCCCCGTTGGAGCTAGTCCAGGGAAACAGACCCTATCTGTTACAGATGCAGTACAGGATTCCCCGACTCAGACACGATAATTTATATCGAGAGCCAAGGCCCGAGCCGAGACCTGTGGGCTTCTGGGTGAGAGGTGCTCCTAGTGACGTATGAGTGGAGTGACTTATTTTTTGGCCGGTTTTGACCCTGTGTAGGGGCATATAGATTATTTGCTTTCTTGGCGCCATCCGGCTTATGGGGGTTCGTATTGGCTCTTGCTTGCTACTTGTATATCTATTTATGTGCTATATACTAGCTACTAGACAAACAGCCTCGCGTCTATAGGTACGCCTCTTCCTTATTAGTACGTAAAGTTTGATCTCGCTCATATCACCTTCCGTTCGTATTCAGTTATCTCCTGCCATACAGAATTGCTAGTTATGCTATCTATATTCAGTTGTATTAAGTTATATTATTTCAGTTGTTTTGCATACCAGTACCAGCTGTACTGATGCCCAAAGGGTAAATAATGCATTACTTGCCTCGGTAGGTACTCATAAACGAGGAGGCGATCCTCGTGATTCCAAACTGAAGCTATAGAGTCATCAGCTCCTGTCATCCGGGGTCTGATTCCCAGAGGTGTAGCTCTTTTCCTTAATGATGTACAGTATGGGTAGGTTGGGGCCCTGTCCTGATCATTTCTATTATTGCTCATAGAGGCTTGCATTGTATATATTTATCTCCCCGTGGCCGTTGAGCCGGTCGTGGTGAGGCCGTGCAGTTGTTAGCTGTTTAGTATCTCTGTTTTTATGTTAGCTGTGTGGGGCCATAGTTTGACAGCAGTGGTGACCTTGCCGAGCACGTGAGCTTCAAAGATTCCCTATGCTAAGTTTCAGATGACTAGATTAAAGATGGTAGTCTTGCTCGCGCATAGGGTTCCTCAGATTAGAATGTTTCTGGGTTAGCTGTTGTTGCATTCCCACAGGCTATAGGGCCCGCTTGGCCGGAGACTGTGTTTACAGTCGTTGCATAGCCCTTGTTTTCAGAAACCTGAGACAGAGCTAGCCAGGCTCCAGATGTGCCTAGGCCCACCAGCTTAGCGCCTGTGTCCTACTAGGGCACCAAAGCGCTGGCCATACCCCCAAGGCAGGCAGACAGATAGCTCCTGTACCTACACCATCCGACCAGGGAAGTTCGCAGTGCAGTTGTTATGTTTGCACAAGTGATGGCCACTCAGCGCCAGTCATTGCCACTCGCAATGCTAAGTTTAATGTGTGGATCTCGTAGTTTGAGGGTCGTGAATTTTTGGCATTGGGTCCTACGCTCACAGGATCAGACTGTGCAGAGGACCCCAAGATTTCCTAGATCAGATGTAGAGAATCTTCCGGTTCGCATGTGACACCTAAGCAGAATCAGCTGAGATGGCAGTATTCCTATATGACATAATGTATTAAGTGGTACGAGAGTTGGGAAAGGTCTCGAGGGAGAGATAAGCTGCCTCTGACCTGGTCCAGCTTCTCAGAGGCCTTCCTGGATCGTTATTTGCCACGGGAGATCCGGCAGGCCTAGATGGACTGGGGTTCTACACTTGAGTAGGGGCGAGGAGTGCAGGGCCGAGAATACGCCTTACGCTTGACTCTTTAGCCTCGCTATGTCTCCAGCTTTTTTGTGGACACTATGCCATCCAGAGTCCACTGGTTCATTATGGGTCTGAACCCAAAAATACATGAGGCATGCATGACAGCTACATTACTGGATGATATGGACATTGCCCGGTGTGACTTTGCCTTAATTATTGAGGGCCTTAGACAATGCAACAAGACAATAGATGTAAAAACCGGGAGTGTGCTGGCCCTGTGGATAGATCAGATGAGATATAGAAGGAGATCCAGAGAGGACCTGTGCCCTGCTGTCGATTCGTACCTCTCTAGACCCCCACCCTCCACCACAACAAACAGGGGTAGATTTATTAGTCGAGGGCAATGAAATCGTGGCGCCTCAAATGGTGGATTCACCTCAGCAAGAGGAGGGTAGAGCAAAGAGCGTATACACACCCCCACCCTACCTTATTTGCAACACCTCACATCGGAGCTTGTAGATATGGCTCCTCGAGATGCTATATATTCGGGCAGGAGGGGCACCGAATGAGAGATTGTCCTACTGGGGGGCTAGATAGCCGAGATAGTCAGATTGTGGGATCTCGCAGGCCACGAGCTCAAAGAGCCTCGGCATTAGGCCCTCAAGTTCAACAGGTAGAGGCCGAGGTAGATCAGGAGCCTTCTAGCTTAGGTACGGCTCGCCGTACCTAAGGCATTACCAGGAGACATGACTCGAGGCGTCTGTGATGTGGTAATGTGCATGATGACTATTTTCTCATGCCCTTCTTATGTATTGATTGATCTAGGTCCACTTTGTCCTATGTTACCCCATTTGTGGTTCGGAAAGTTTAGTGTTGCACCAGAATTGTTAAGCAGCAGCCCTTCTCTCAACATTCTCCAAATCTGCCTATGACTCCATTATAGCTATGCACTTATCGAGGGGGTGTACAGTAGAGGTTGTTGATCGACTACAGATCTTGTAGAACTAGAAATGATTGATTTCGATGCCATTATGGGTATGGATTGGTTAGTGCCGTGCTATGCCAACGTAGAATGTCGGGACCAAGATGGTCCGATTCCCACTTTCCAGAGAGGCGTTGCGAGAGGAAAAGGGGCAAAGACAAACCTTACGCCAAAGGGTAGGTTTATTTCCTACCTTCGTGTGAGGGAAATTGATAGCTAAGGGATGTATTTACCACCTAGCCGTGGTTCGTGATATTCGGGCAGAGTATCCGACACTCCAAACTGCCTGGGTGGTGAATGAATTCCCTAATGTATTTCCAGACGAGCTACCCGGCATTCCCCTTAAAAGAGAAATAGATTTTGCAATCGACTTGCTACTCGTAGACACTCAGCCCCATATCAATCCGTCCGTATCGTATGGCTCCCTGCGCCAACTTAGAGAATTAAAGGGACAAATTGAAGGATCCGCTAGGGATAAGGGCTTTATCAGGCCGAGTATTTCACCGTAGGGTGCGCGGCCCTATTTGTGAGAAAGAAAGATGGCTCGCTTCGCATGTGTATAGGATTTTCACGCAACCGAATAAGGTTACAGTAAAGAATAAGGTATCCGCTTCCTGCATAGATGATTTGTTTGATCGCCATCGGGGAAGATATTTCTCCAAGATTGACTTACGGTCCAAGATATCATTAGGGTTTAGTCGTGGAAAGACATTCCCAAAACGCCCTTCGTGACCCAATATGGACACTTTGAATTCCTAATTATGTCCTTTGGGTTGATGAATGCCCTAACAATATTTATGGACTCCAATTAATAGCACCTTGCATCTCATATCTAGACTCCGTTTCGTGATAGTATTTATTGATGATATTCCTCCGTGTATTCGCCCGCGAACACCGTACTCATTTACCGGGATAGTACCCAACATTCTTAGGACCATCAGTTATATGCTAAGTTCTCCAAATGTGAATTCTGGTCAACTCAAATAGCCTTCTTGGGACATATTGTGTCGATGTCAGGTATACGTGCTGACACGCGTAAAATAGAAGCATTCAAAACATGGCCTAGACCTACCAATTCGACCGAAGTCCGTAGTTTTCTGGGATTAGCGGGATACAAGATTTGCTGAGGGATTCTCCACTATAGCGGCACTCGAATAAGCCGACGCAGAAAAAGCAAGAAAGTTTCAAGTGATTGTGAGGTATGTAAAGGGCATAGTTTCCAAGAATTAAAGGGACACATTAACCTCCGCTCCAAGCAGGTTATTAGCATTACCGGAAGGTACAAAGGGTTATTTAGTATATTGTGACGCATTAGGTATTGGGTTGGGTTGTGTGTTAATGCAGCACGGTAAGGTGATTGCGTATGCTTCCCAATGCTGAGGAAACACGAAGAGAGTTACCCTACCCACGACCTCGAGTTAGCCGCAGTTGATCCACGTCTTAAAGATATGGAGAGATTACTTGTATGGCATCCATGTGGATATTTTCACGTATCATAAGATCCTTACAAGATATCTTCACTCGTGAGGGAGTTGAATTTGGCATGTTGTCGCCGTTGAGTTATTGGAAAGATTACGACGTGACATTCGTATCATCCTAGCGCCAATGTAGCAAACATGCCTCGTACCCATAAATTGAAGGGGAGTTTGGCATTTGCAGCCCGAGCAGCGGAGTTGGTCAGAGAAATACATCACCAGCGCCCCAGCTGTTCGTGGTAGAAAAATGCAGGGACAACAGCGGTAATTCGTAACACCGCACTGTCGTCATTAGTTGTGGAGGTAAAGAACCAAGAAGAGGAAGATTCCACTGTCCAACTTAAGGACATAATTCAGCACTAGGAAGCGCCTGATTTTCGATAACCGAGGATGAAGTGCTGCAATGTAAGGGCCGTCTCTGCGTTCCAGATATTAGTAGGGGGCTTCGCGCCTGATTATGAATGAGGTACATTACGCCCGCTATTCTCTCCACCCAGCAACGGAAATGTACCATGATATTAAGGAAATCTACCAGGCCAAGCATGAAAAGATAAATAGTCGAATTTGTAGCCCAATGTCCTAACTACAACAGGTAAAAGCGGAACACCAACCAAAGTGGTTAACTCAGACATAACCGTGCTCTATGGAAATGGGAAGCACGAACATGGAATTTGTAGTAGGATTACCCCGCACTGCACATAGACATGATTCCATTTGGGTAATAGTTGACAGACTGACGAAATCAGCCCATTTCCTGCAAGTGAAAGCTACATTCTCTGCTGAAGATTATGCCGAATTGTATATCGTAGAAATAGTTAGATTACACAGGTGTCTCAAAGATCTATTATCTCTCGACAGAGGAGCACAATTTACCGCTAGATTTTGGCAGTCATATCAGAGAGGTTTGGGAACGCAAATTAATTTGAGCACAACATTCAACCCTCAGACAGATGGACAGGCTGAACGCACTATTCATGCTCGAAGATATGCTACTAGCGTGTGTTCTAGATTTTGAGGTAGCTAGACGCATTTGCTGCTAATTGAGTTTGCTTATACAATAGCTATCACTCAACTATCCAGATGGCGCCCTTGAGGCATTGTATGGGCGAAATGCAGATCGCGCTGGCTGGTTTGAAGGGAGAGTCCGCTGGCCGACAAGCTGTATATTATCTAACAAGCCAAAGGAGAAGGTAAAGCTTATCGTGAGAACGCCTAATAACTGCACAAAGCCGTCAGAAATCGTATGCTGATGTGCGACGCAGAGACCTGGAATTTGATTTGAATGAATGGGTATTTCTGGAAAGTATCTCCGATGAAAGGGGTGATGAGATCTCGGCAAAGTTGGCGGTAAGCTCGCCCTGTGTCTGTTGGGCCTTATCAGATTCGTCAAGAATAGGCCAAGTGGCATAAGGAGTTGAACTTACCTCCAGAATTAGAATTCGTCCATCCAGCTTTTCACGTATCTATGCTAAGAAAGTGCATCTGGAGACCCATCCAGAAAGGGCCCCAACTAAAAGATATCCAGCCATGTAAAAGCCGGCCTATGAAGAGGTTCCAGTAGCTATCTTAGACAGACAGATTCATAGATTGAGAACCAAAGATAACGCTTCTTTCAAGGTACTATGGCGTAACAGGAATCGAGAGGAGATGACTTGGGAGGCAAGAGGAAGATATGAAAATAGATATCCTCATTAATGCTTCAAGCCTAGTCAATCAAGAGGTATGTTAGTATTGTTATTTTATACAGTGCCTTATCGTATATGGTATAAATGAGATAATCGACTCTAGCCTTTTATGAGATGAATGCTATAGCATTAGGTAGAGTGCCCGTATTGGACTTCTTTTCGTATTTCAAGTTTTTGAGATAGTCCATATTGCTGTGGGAAACTCTCACAAAATTTTTCTAGAAATAAGTTGAGTAAGTTGAGAATTCCTATAGATAGAAGTTTACATTCAAAGACGAATGTTCTTAAGGGGGAGCATGTTACACCCTGTAAATTCTCAACAGGTAAGTGGCCTACTCGCATGTTGGTAAAGAGTTTTGATGCCATACATGCTAGGAAAAGGCCCGAGGAAATATCGAACAAGCGCCAAGTCAGCGCGTCGCATTCGACGAATGTTATTCTATAAATCGTATTCCAGGAATGCGACTTATAAGTCCCAAGAATAAAAGGGCCTCCCAAGCCGGTTTATTCCATAATGATTAGATAATTTCCAAAAGAACTACGAGAAAAAGAGGGTGCGAAGTAATTTGATGAAATTTCTTTCCATTTACGCCGTCAACCGGCCCAAACTGGAATTAATCTCAGATACCGAGGTAGTTAGCAGCAGAGAGCATTCCTAATGATTTAGTTTCATGCGAAATTCGGCCGAAAATCATCGCTACTGAGCTAAGGTAAGTGGAATTGCTCCAAATTAGTGTCAATATACTTAGCCTTAAAATAAGTATTTCCTTTGGACTTTCGAGAAATAGCGAGTTTTTGACCGTTTTTCGATAAGCCAAAGTTTGGGCTATATATATCGAAAGTGATATTTTCTTCGAATATTAAAGGTATTTAGTTCTAATTGATATATATATGAATGCAAACTTGGGAGAATGGTAAAGTATCACTAACTACGCGCTAGTCGAAACTTCGGGAAGCGAAGGTATGTGTAAAGCTAATTCCTAGGCAAGTTAGTAATCCAGTACAGTAGATAGCGTGTTATATAGAAGAAAGAATCGTAAGCATGAATTGAGTCCCGTATGAGTTTAGCAAGTGTGTTTTTGAATTTATCAAGCATGTTTGTAATATTATGCTTTATGTTCAGAATAAAAGTTAGTAAAGCAATATCAGAAAGTCATATAATATCTCGTATACGTATAGCCAGACAAGCCGATAATATCCCAGATACGTATAAATCGCATGAGAATCAGCTAATACGTAAAAGAGTTCGTAATGAGAAATCGTAATACGTATAGTATTTTCAGTTCAAACATGCTTGCTATATGTGATTATTGATTGTTGAGACTTGTTTGTGTTATGAGGGCACCCTTGAGCGTCCTCGCTGCCCCCGGGTTAGTAATCGTGTCGACCCACCGTGAGGGTGGGGTTACGTTACCCAAGGAGTGGCATGCCATTCAAAGTAGGACGAAGATGGGATGGAGCTTCCCATATTAGGCTGATCTAAGATAATAAAGATGGGGCTTTACCCTATTGTGCGCCATGCCTGTGACGATTACATGCATATAGAAACAGCTACGCTTACGTAGAGCAGGAGTCCTCCGTGCTCAGACACAGTTATTTATATAGAGCACAGCCCGAGCTGGAGACCTGGGGGCCGGTAGAGGTGCTCGTAGTTGGTAGACTAGTGAAGTGACTTTATTTTATGGTTTTGACCTGCAGGGGTATTAGATTGTTTGTTGGTTGGCACCTTCCGCTTATGGGGCCGGTATTGTCCTTGCTTGCTATATATATGTATATATATGTTATATATTGGCTAATAGATAGCAGATCGCCACGTCGATAGGTATGCTCCTCGCCTTACTCTCAGACAGAAAGCCTTTTCGATTCTATCACTGCATAGCCCATATTTCTTACCGTTCGAGTTTCTATTATGTTGTTTACATTCAGTTATGTTCAGTTTGCTGTGCATACTGGTACCAGTGGTACTGACGCCCGTTTGGGGCGCTGCATTACTTGCCTGCAGGTACTCGAAGACGAGGAGCCGATCCCTCATGATTCCAGGCAACTCATTAAGTCATCGCCTCCTGCCATCCGAGCTACTACTAGAGGTCTATTTCCTTTCTTTGGTTATACAAAGACAGTAGGTCGGGGCCCTGTCCGGACCATCTTATCAGTATTCATAGAGGCTTTCAAATTGTGTATATATATATTCCTGTGGTTAGTTGTGTTAGTCGTGTGGGGCCATGCGTATGTTATTTATTTAGTGTTGTTTATTGTAGCCGCCATGTGGGGCCGATTCGTGATAGCAGTGGTGACCTTGCCGGTCACGTGGATGTTCAGTATTCATTATATTGAGTTAGAGTATAACTAGACAACATGGTTGCCTTGTTGGCCCGCATACTTCCTAGATGAGTGTGATTCTGGTTAGCAGATGTTACAAAAGACGTGGCTATAGCCCAGCCGGGCCGGAGGCCGTATTTACACTGCTATATACGCCCGTTGATTCCATGAATCTGAGAGAGAGCCAGCCAGGCACCAGATGTGCTTAGGCTCAGGAGTCTAGCAGTTCAGGTCTCATTAGGGCACCAGGTGCCAATCATACTCCCCAAGGCGGGGCGTGACAAATCAGACCGAGAAGTCCCAATGGGTGTCTTGTATGCGCCTCTATAAGCCCACAATGCATCGTCAAGCTTGCTTTTGCTAATCAATTCGTTGTGCATTCACCGCCTTTCGTAGAATCTGCTTTATCTCTCTGTTTGACACCTCTACTAGCCCACTAGTTTGGGGATGATACGCTATTGCTACCTTGTGTCGCACCCCATACTTAGCTAGCAAATTCCTAAACCTTGCATTCACAAAATGACCCCTCCATCATCGATAATAGCTCTAGTGTCCTAACCTTGTGAAAATTTGCTTTTTCACAAATTTCATCACCACCTTGTTGTCATTCCTGGGTACAAGCCGCCGCCTCGACCCACTTAGATACATAGTCAATGGCTACCAAGATGTAACGATTACCAAAGGACGGTGGAAACGGGCCTATGAAGTCTATTCCCCATATATCAGCAATATCAACCTCTAATATCTCAGCGCAGTTGGCATCTCCTATCTTCTACCAATTGTGCCTGTTCTTTGACATCTATCACAAATTTTTACGTATGCTATAGAATCGCTGAACAGTGTAGGCCAAAAGAAACCTGACTGAGCACCTTGCAAAGGTCCGCTCTCCGTGGTGCCCTCCATACAAAAAATGAGTGACAACTCCTCAATACTTCGCAACTGGGTTTTCTATGGATGCATCGCCTCATCACTTGATCCGGTCCCTAGTTAAACAGATACGGCTCATCTCATATGTAATACCTGCAATCATGTCTCAACTTTTTTGTTGGAGCCGTAGCCTCCGGTGGGTAGACTCCACTTACCAGCAAGTTCACACATTCGCATACCAAGGATTTCAGCTTCCTTTATTGCCAAGAGCTACTCATCTGGGAACTTTCTGTATACTATCACCTTCCTTCACATGCAAACGGCTTTCCAATCGTGATAGGTGAGGTTCCACTTGATTCTCGCTCCCCTTTCGCCCCAATCTCTCTAGGTCAAACTCAGTACACAATATATTATCCGATTAGTCTGGGTTTTGCATCCTTCTTGCCAAACAGATACCGAATTGCTACATGATTAGTATACACCACTACTTTAGAACCCACTAGGTAGGACCTGAATTGTTCTAGCATCCCCTTTTCCGTGATCGTATAATTTACTTTGGCTGCGTCAAGTGTTTTACTTTCATAATGAATGGAATGAAAAATTTTATTCCTCTGCTGCCCCAATACAGCTCCTACAGCCATGTCACTTGCATCACACATTAATTCAAAAGGTTGTTCCCAATCCGGAGAGATGAGAATAGGTGCTTCTACCAGCTTCTATTTTAGCTCCTCGAATGCTTTAACACAATCTTTGTCAAACTTGAACCACCCTTTTTAAAGTAACTGGTATATCGTCTAGAAATTTTTAAGAACTTCTTATGAACCGTTCAGAACCTTGCATGTCCGAGAAACTGCGAACACCTTCTCACTGACGCTGGTGGTGGTAGCTTTTCGATCACTTCAATCTTTGCACGATTGACTTCCAACCCCTTGCATGACACCTTATGGCCATGGATGATACCCTCCTTGACTAAAAAATGACATTTCTCCCAGTTGAGCACAAGGTTAGTGTCTTCACATCGAGCTAGCACCCTATCAAGATTCTACAAACATGTAGCAAACGAATTACTGAAAACAGAAAAGTCATCCATAAATACTCATCAAAGTCTCTCACCATACTCGTGAAAGATCGCCATCATGCTTCGCTGGAATGTGGCTGGTGCGTTGCTTAGACCAAATGGCATCCGCCTGAAAGCGCGTCCTACCATAAGGACATGTAAAAGTGGTCTTCTCCTGATCCTCTGGTGCTATGGCTATTTGATTATAGCCAGAATATCCATCAATAAAACAATAATACTCTTGACTCCGCCAACCGTCCAAAATCTGATCAATAATGGGATAGGATAATGATCTTTCCTCGTGGCCTCATCGAGCTCTCAATCCATGCATATTCGCCAGCCTGTGACTGTGCATGTGGAATCAGCTCATTTTTTTCGTTGGTGACCACGGTCATCCCTCCTTCTTTGGGACACACTCAACTGACTAACCCATTCACTCGTCCGAAATGGGATATACCACACTTACATCAAGCCAATTGATCACTCCCTTCCTAACTACATCCTTTATCACCGGATTCAACCTCCACTGATGTTGCACAGTTGGCTTGGATCCTTCCATAAAAATCATGTGTGTGTAAAGCTAGACTAATTCCTCCGATGTCCGACATTTGCCCCCATTGCTTTCTTCCGCCTTTTGAGGACCACCAATGCATTCTCATTTGTGCCTCTGTCAGTTCTGCGGAAATGATGACTGGCAAGGTGTCATCTTCCCCCAAAATACATACTTCAGATGTGGAGGCAAGGTATCTGGGTTCCAATTTTGCGCTTCCTCAATCGATGGTTTTGCCAATGGTTCCAAGGACCTCATCAATGGTTCAAAATCTTGCTTCCTGGGAAACCATTTTGCCTGTTCAGCATCTGCACCATCTCATTTGTAGCACTGTCTCCAAATGATCGGAGCCCATCGCGCTCTCTCCAATGGGTCCCATGGAGTCCACAATCAAGAATTGATTCCCGATTTAGCACATTGATTGCTGATAGCTCCTCATAAATGGCCAGTAGCTTCATGGCCTTGTACACATCAAAAACCTCTACTTTGTCATGTGCTCGCATGGTTAGCTACCCAGCAGCCACATCAATCAAAGCTCGCCCAGTGGCCAAGAAGGGACGCCCCAAAATAAATGGGACTTCCGCATTAGGGCCGGAAAATCCAAGATAATAAAATCCACCAAGAAAATGAGGGAGCCCACTTGCACTAGCACATCCTCCACAATACCATCTGGTCTGGCCAATGAACGGTCAGCTAGCTGAAAGATCACAAAGTAGTTGGTCTAGCTTCCCAACCCCAACTTCTCGAACACCGATGTCGTAATCACGTTTATTCTTGCTCCCAAATCACATAACTCGCGAGCTTGGATACATTTCCCAATTGTAATCTGAATGGTAAAGCTCCTAGGATCCTTGAGCTTTGTCGGCAACCTGTTCTATATTCGGGAGGTGCACTCCTCAGTAAGTGCCACCGTACATACCCGTTAATCTTCTTTGTTTGGGTTATGATGTCCTTGATGTACTTGGCATATTTCGGCACTCCCCCCAAAACATCAACTAAAGGTAAGTTAATGTACCTGTTTCAACACTTCCATGAATTTCTTAAAGCAAGCTTTTTCCTTGTGCTTCTTTAACTCTCAGAAACGGCGGTGGCGGCTCTATCTCAGCCGCTTTTCCTTCCCCCTCACATCATAATGTTCCCCATCTTTTCTACCGCTCTGCATTGTTGAGGTGGCCTTTTTGGTTCCACCTCCCAAGTTGAAGTCCACTCTTGTGGTACCGACTGACCTCGTTTTGGGATTTGGGCCGGCATCACTTGCAGTCCTCCCCTCGGGCCCGGTGTTTTGTGCTCCGCCTAACTATCCAAACTAATACTCTAACGCCTTGTAGCTAATCGGCTGATTTTTCATGTCAGTCGCTAATTTAAACATAATCAGCTTCCGCATTTGTGCTTTGCTAGCTATTATTGTGTTGAACATATCCTCAATGTCTGGGGTGGTGGAGGAGGTGCATTGCTCTATACGAGACTAAAAATTTTGATGCCCCCTTGATTTCTCTCGCACGCCCGATTCAATTCGTCCTTGATGCTATTACTCCTCCAAGAAAAATTAGGATGATTCCTCCAATTTGAGTTGTAATCAAGTACATATTGTTGATTATTCCTCCTGACGTTCCCAACAAAATATACCGAGTCCGGATTTGCACCACAACACTCTCACCCGAGTGTTCACTACACCCACATACTTCACACCATACCTGATGAACTGCATTGACTGGGGCTTGTGCTTGATTCGAGCTCATACTACTGAAGTGGGTGTTGAGTTGATCTTGCAACGCAGCTCATCTCAAGGCTAAGAAGAATAGTTGTAAAACCATCCACCTCAAAGACTCCCCGCCGCTTTCCTTGTTCCTCGTGTTGAGTCCGCATTACATTCTGGATTTCCCTGTGAAAATACGATTTAACAAAGGTAAAGCTCCTCATGTCTTCTCCAATGCCTGCCCACCAAATTAGAGTCTAACAAAATTTTAGTATGTGGTTCCAAACCTTTAATGAATGTATGCACCAACACATCATTAGACTGATGATGATGAGGACAATCTCTCAACATTGACTTGAACCTCTCCCAAGCTTGATACAAATTCTCACCCTCTCTCCGTTTGAAACATAGAATCACTATGTCTCGGTTGTCTTCCTCTAGATGAAAAGAATCGTATCAAAAACTTTCTTGCAAGATCATCCCAAGTGGTGATAGAATTAGGTGGTTCAGCTCTTTCAACCACCTCTTTGCTTCCCCCAATAATGAAAATGGGAATAATGTAAGCCTTACGTAATCGGATGATACTCAATGATGTAGTGTCACTTATCTCCAAAAGTTTGAGATGTTGTTGTGGATCTTCAAGTGAGGGAGACTCAGAATTGCCCGCCGGTGTGCAACAATCGCACCATATTCTATTGAAGCTCGAACCTCCCTCCTGGCTCTGGTCTGCAAATATGGGATGTAACATTATTTGCATGTGGGATTTCCACTTCGCGGACCGGTCTTGCTGCCATCTCTTGGGGCACTAAAACCGCTTACAAGTGGTGGATTTTGTTGTCAAGCCTGTAATTGCTCTGCCTTAGAAACTCCGCTCTTTTCTCTAGAGCTTCCTTCTTGGCGATGAAATTGTCTCTCCGGCTCTTACAATGAGTCCAATTAACTCCTATATTACTTGCCAAATACTAGAAAAAGTCAATACCGCAAAGAGAAAGGATAAGACCAAGTTGTCAACACTTATATTGGAATTTGTAAACTAACACTAAGAAACTAAATTTACCAATTTCAGTCCTATAACGGTGCCAAAACATAAATGACTCAAAACTACACGCAAGTGCACGTGGTCATACAAGTAGTAAAGTGGCGTTATTTCAAGCAAAGTATCGAACCCCATTGTGGACCGAACTACGGTAGTAATTAACCTAAGCAAGTTAGTGAACGCTATCTCTATAATGTAGACAACTAAACAATTAATGTTTTATGAGTTAAGATTACTAAGTAATAAGAATCTAAGTCAAGATTATAATTTGAAGTCTTAACAATAAGGCAATGAACAAGCCGAGGTTAAGGCAAGCATGCAGGGATGTAGTTTCTTAATTCAATTCAGTCAATCTTCTCTTCGGTTGCTAGTCAGGAATTAATTGCCTATGGATCGAATCTTCACTCCTATCCAATTAAAGAATCATGAGAACTTATTCTACATTTCGTGATATAAGAATCTCATGCTCTAGCCATACATAACCGATTCCATAAATGACTAATAAGACTTTCAGATATATTTCTATTTTGAAGTTAAATCTTTCTCAATTTTCAGTTAAGAAAGATCATATCCTACCAAATCACATTTGTCCAATTCCTTTCCTTTCTTGTAATCAAAATTGAATTTCTAAGATATACATTAACATTGGCCAAACATTAATGCAGTAAAGCAAGAATTGATAGAACAACCGTTGAAGAAAGATGAAAACTGAAAATGATTAATGATTACATTCCTTACAATTATCCTTCACTCCTCAACAAGAGGTAATTAGCCATCATTTGTGGATTAAACATCTTCAAATAAGTAGAATTCGTACAAGCAATTGAAATTAAAGAGAAAAAGGAAGAGAATAACCTTAGAATTTTCGTCCTCTCAAGTACCTCGCTACCCACTTTCTTGCTTAAGGTAGTCAGAATGTTTAAAATAAAACCTAAGTTGCTATTTATACTATTGGGATTTTTGCCGGAATAACAAGCAACGGGCAGGAGTGTATCGCGGAGCACTGCCTCCCTCCGTGGGCTACAGGGCTATCGCGGACCCCCATTGGATCTCGGCTCCCAAGTAACTGCACTCAGCGTGGCACGATGTATCGCGGAGCCTTGCCTCCATTCCACGGGGCTATCACAGCACCTTCACTGGAACTTGAGGTTCCGTGTAATAACACTTCGACGTGACACGGAGTGCATCGCGGAGCACTGCCACCGTGCCACATAGGTAACGCGAACTCCACTGGTATTTGACATATTTTAATCATTCTAGGTAGAATGCCTCCCAATGGTAAGGTGACACGGCGCTCATCGCGGAGCCCCTATTTTAGCCAACTTCCCTTGTCAATTTCCCACTTCTGTTTCCGAGTCCATTCCCGCACTTCACCAACTTGTAGATTAGCTTCCAAAAATGCCTTCTACCTGCAAAACAACACTAATCAAAAGTTGTTAGTATAAATTCTCATTTACCTAAGAATCACATGAAATTGTACACGTACACATGACAATAGATAAACAAGTAGAAATGAAGCATTTGAGTATCAATTTGGGCATGAGATTCTGCCCAAGATCAAGCCAACACCTTAAGTGACTGGTCGTTCCTCCTGCCAATGACTCGTTAAGTGCCTAGCAGTTACCTTGAGTTGTTTTTCTCATTAATTCAACAAAATCACTTCCGCACCTGTTTTCCGCACATTAAGCACAAAATACCTTATACTCCATATAAACATACCTGGAATGCATAATTTATCTGTTTTAAGCGTCGAAAGTGTCATAAAATCACGGCACATCAGCAAGCTACTCTTCAAGAGGCGATGATTCCCAAGCAGTTAAGTAGACAATGGTCATCGGAACTTAAGGGGGAATAGAGGCCATGATCCACACCAGTTCCATAGATATGATCCTCACTTTTATGATGATGAGGACCCAGATGTTGATGAAGCCAGGTCAATAGGAGCTATTGTACCCCCCACCTTTCCTTCCTATTGGGGAAATTTTTTTATATCACGAGCATAATGATTCAGTTGCTTAATATGGTATGGGTATGTTATGTGGTAATGCGAATGATGATGCAAATATCCACCTCATGATCCTTGTTGGTACTTGCAAGGCGTATAGGTTTCCATTAGTGAGATAGGATGCTATCAGACTAAGGCCTTTCCATTCTCTCTATCTGTAAGGATACTCTTAAATGGGCTGCAGTTGCCAAACAACTCCATCACCAACCTGCAGTGAGTTGAAACATGCCTTTTGGAGAGATTCTTCCCGCCTTCTAGGATGCTGCAGCTCAAAGATGAGATCTATGACTTCTGACTACTTAAGATAGAGGCATTTCATGAGGCATGGTTGAGGTTCAAGAAAAGTCATCAAGTGCCTGAATCACAGGATTCCTAATGACAACGCTGATAGAAATTTTTTACAGGTCTTTGAACAAAAGCACAGCAGTTGTAGCTGATATGGTGGTAGGTGGAGTATCTATGAGCTACTCATGGGAGGAACAACCACCATAGTTGACCGAGTGACCAAGACAAATAGAGCTCGGCACACTAGAAATATGGAGAATGACAGTACATATAAGTATGACTCTAGAGAAGCGTAAGAAAGAGGAAGAGGTGATTGGGAATTAACTCATATGAGGACATCTATAGACCTGCTCACAAAACATATCATAGGGTTTGGAGTGGAGAAGGTAAACATAGTGGGAGCACTAGGTCGTGGCATAGGTGTTCGAGCACCTGTGGATTCTAAGGAGGAGACAAACTTATTAGATAACCAGGTGGCGGCTTGAGCAAATACCCAATGGTCTGGTAAAGAAACTTGGCCCAAGGCTCCGAAATCAAGGTCAAAACCAAGATGTAAGGACAATTACAATAGGAATGGTTACAGTGGGATAGGAGTAGAGGTCGAAAGTGGGCAGATTGGAGGAAGAATCATGGTTAAGCAAATGACCGAACAGGCCTTATGTCCCTCCTAAGGATAAAGAGGGTGAAGCTAGCTCAAAGTTGGAGAGTATGATGATGAGTTGCCGAAGAAGGAAAAGTCGACCAATGATCAGATGAAGGACATTCAGGGACTCAAAAGTTAAATTGAATGCCAATGATGATTAAGCAAATTGGGCAGCAGCTAGATCAGATGTTTATATCCCTAAACCATAGGTAGAAGGGTACACTTCCTACCAATACAATACAGAATCCAAAGAATGACAATGCAATGTATGGCTTTGATGACTAGGAGTGGAAAAACTACAATTGATCCACCCATGCTAGTTGTAATTGAGATGAGAAAACAAAGTGAGATTGATGTAGATGAGGAGGATGAGGCTGCAGAATAGGTGATTGAAGGAGATGCTTATTTGACCAAGACTCTGGTTGATGCAAAGGAGTTCAGCATGTGAGAAAAGGGAAGGTAAAAGATGCTCATTGCATTTTTAGACTATCCTTTTGACCACCTCCACCGTTCCCTCAGAGGATGAAGAAGAAGGTGGATGACGGGATGTTCTAGAAGTGTTTATCTATGCTGAAGCAGCTTGTCTCGTGAATATCCCATTGGTCGAGGCATTGGAGCAGATGCCTGGGTATGCAAAGTTTATGAAGGACTTGGTGACCAGGAAATGATTTGTGAGCTATGGCTCGGTTGGAAATATACATTATTGTAGTTCCATAGCCTCACGGGTCCTTGCACAGAAGAAGAAAGACCTAGGTTCCTTCACCATCCCATGCACAATTGGAGATTTGAGTTCGTGAAGAGAGCACTATGTGATCTTGGATCTAGCATCAATCTAATGCTACTATCCATGTTCAAGTAGCTAGCTTGGGAGCCCCCACACTGATAACAATGCGGCTATTGATGGAAGACCGCATAGTGAAGAAGCTGTGGGTGCTACCTCCATAACGTCCTAGTGAAAGCGACAAGTTCATCTTCCCGGCAGTTTGTGATCTTAGATTGTGATGGACGGAGGCTCTACTCATCTTGGGGCAAACATTTCTTTACACTAGGAGAGATTTTTAGTAGACGCTGGTTTAGCCAGTGAAGCTTAGGCTGAACAAAGAAGAGGTCACCTTCACCGTGTATAGGTTAAATAAAGCAATCAAATGAGTTTCGTGTGGTCTCAACAATTGATGATTGAGTAGTCAAAAGACTTGTGTCATGCTGCGACATTAAATCAGGAGCTGCATGGGAGGCAACCCATGTGGTGGTTTAGTGAATTTTGAGTAACCAAACTACCTGTAAGCCGTGTCATGACGTTAAATCGTGCACTTCTTGGGAGGCAACCATATCTTGACTCGATGTGTGTTCAAGGAAAGTGTGTGAAGCAAAATCGATGGGTGAAAATGAAGTGCAGGTTTGGGCTACGAGCCTCAGCACAAATCATAGCATGATGGTACAACCTGTAGTTCTACCTATACAAAGAAGTTGAGACCTGGATCAGATGTAAGTTCATACTACAAATATCACATGAACCGCACCTACATGGTATGAGTCATAGTACCTACAGTAGAGATGAACTATATTAAGTGTTGAAGTGCAGAAATTGACCTACGGAGTCGTGGTATGGGTCGTAACATAACGGTACGAATTGTACCACACACTTGTTAGTCCCCAGGTAAGTCTTCTGAGTCTCCAAGTAAGAATGCAAGGGAAAAGTCATAGGTATGACCTACGACTCGTGGTACAAGTCATGATGGGCAAACTTAAATGACAAATATGAACTGACCCAAATTTTTAAATCCGCCCATAACCTATTTAAAATAAAAATTGGTCCATAATTTCTAGACAAACCCATGATCAACTCCTTCACTCCTCCACTTACCCACAACTCATGCCCCATTCCTTTTGAGCTCTTAATTTAGTAATAAATTTGCATAAGTTAGTCGAATTCCTACCCTAAACTCGGAAGCAAGTGGCGAATTATTCAAGAACTTTGCAAGTAAGTTGAAAATCTCGCTCATCTTTTCTTGGGCAATATTAGCCAAAAATGCTTTGTGAATCCTCCACTTATGAAAATGAAGTATAGAACAGGATCAGTAAGCTACAGGATAAGCAGGCGATGGATTATAGAAGGAAAAATGCTTTGTGAATTTACGTTGCTTGTGGGTTATGATTTATTGGGAAAATAAATTGGGTAGTATGGGTATAGGAATATTGCGAGTTTTCTAAAGTTAAGGGATGGTGAAATTTGAGTATCCATCTCAAAATTTGATTGCCTACACACTTGTGAATGCACCGGGTGAGGATAGATTTTATGAGCCATCCCTATGACTCGTGGTATTCTACCATGGAGTGTTGGGATGATTCGTTGGGACTGTTCCAAATTCATAAAAATGAAAATCAAGGTACGGGACTCAAGATGATTTGTGGTATCTACTACGAGCCACACCAAGTGGTTGTACCAAAGAAATAGAAAAGGACAAATTTAAAATATCATGACCCATGATACGACTCGTAGAATCCCACTATGAATCGTGATAATGAGTCATACAAAAATTACAGAAGGTCACATTCTTGAAGTTCATTATACGACTATCAAGATGAATCATACCACCTTGGTACAAGTCATACAATAAGTCGCGAATGTGACAAAAGAACTACAGTCATAGTAGGGATTGTACCACCTTGGTACGAATCGACGATCATCCGCACATGATACCGAAAAATGCTCTTTCTTTCTTCTCTGAGATGCTATATACCACCGCTCCACAAGTACAATGATTCAGAAAAGAAGAACAATCAAGGATGCCCAAGACAATAGGGCAAGAGATGAGATTGGCAAATGAGGGTCTCAAAATATGAGAACTCTACATCTGAGCAAGTGAAAAATACACCTAGGAGTTCATTGGAGGAGTACGAAGATGACACCGATGAGACTGATGAGCCCTAAACCAGGCTTAAGAACAATCCAAGGCTCAGCTGTAACTACTCATCTACTTCCCGTGCATGCTCCCTAGTCCGAGGAGGAGATGGCTGCACAACCCCAAGAGTCCGGCAGTAGGCTCTAATGTAGAGGAAATGTCATCCTCGAGGCCCAAGTTGGAGAGGGTTCAGGTAAGACCGAGTCTGAGGAAGAGGCACAAGATGATGACAATGATTGTGACCCCACCCCTAGAGAGTTGTACTATTAGGTGGGGTGTGCCATGTGCTCGGGATATTTATGAGCAAGGCCTCACCGTCACATTAAAGTTTCAACCTGATGAAGCATAAGAGGAGATGATCTTGACCATTGCCTTGTGATGAGCCCGCAAGTGTACGGTTGTACAAGTAATATAGTGGCCCTTTTTAAGAACCTAATGTCGAACCCATTGTGGACCTGGACTATGCAGTAAAACCTTTCAGTGTTAATTTACTATAACTCTAATAATGAAGACAATAGTGTAAAGAAAAGCTTTATATTTTGGAAACTACTTTTATAACAAAGTAGAATATTTATGCGCAGTCTCGAACTATGAATGTGAGAGCATGCCGAGGCTAAATGAACATGTAAAGAAATAACTTACTCGATCTACGTGGTTTATCTTTTCTCCGGTTGCTAGTCGGAACTTATGCTTATGGATTAAAATTCTCGTATTTAACCCAACTTAAGAATCATGAACCTTCCACCTACATTTCAGGATAAGAAGAAATTCATGTTCTAGCCATACAAAACCGATTCCACACTTGACTAATAATGACTTTCAGTATATTTCTATCCCAAGGTAAATCAATTCTCAATTTTCCCAACTAGAAAAGATCATATCCTATTATTTCACAACTTTTCGCCTTCTTGCCCCTCGGTGAAAAACCGACTTTTGGATTTACATTAACATTGGCCGAGCATAATGCAATAAGAACAAGAATTAAATAGAACAACTATAGAAGAAAAGATGAAACAACCAGATAATCAACAATTACATTTCAATACAATAGTTCATAACCTCAAATAAAGAAAGGGATTTAGCCACTCATTTGTGGATTGAACATCGTTAAAAGAATGTAAATCATGCAAACAATTGAAAGAAAGAAGAAAGGGATAGAGAAACCCTAAGAATTTTCGTCCTCTCAACTGCCTGTAACCCACGTTCTTGCTCCACCAAGTCAGAATTTGTGAAAATAAACCTAAGTGTGCTATTTATAATAGTAGGAATTTTTCCCTAATAACAAGCAACGTCATGGAGTGCAACACGGAGCGTTGCCTCCGTGACACGGCCCAAACGCAAAGGCCTTCTAGAAAGTGCCCGAAAATCAGCCTCGGCAGCACTGCCGCGTTGGCAGCGTGGCACGCTGCTTGGGCAGCTGCGGCACTCCTCTGGTCGCCAACAGCCACCCCGTGGCACGCTGCCAATGCGCAGGTGGGCTGGGTTCGGCAGCTCGCCTGCCGTGGCACGCGCCGACGCGCAGGTGGGCTGTTTTGGGCCTCCTCTTTGCCGACGTTTGCGTGTTTGTTCCGTCTCCAAGCCTCTACTTCACCAACTCATGGATTAGCTCCTCAAAAGTCATCAAAACCTACAAACAAAGGCTAATCATGTTGGTTAGCACATATCTTCACATTTATATAAAATCACATGAAAATGTATAAAATAACTTAGACAACCTGACTAATTTAAGTTATAAAGCGTAACACGAGCATGATATTTTTGCCCGTGATCACAAATCCACACTTAAAACCTTGTTCGTCCCCTCGGCAACCTTTTACATCTCATGTAAATGACAGACTCACACGAACTAATCTAGCACGAAGGATTCACATTATGGCTATGATGATTATTTAATATTTAATTATAAATTAATTACCTTTATGTTTTTATCTTTAATTTTTAAAACCACAAGATTGAAGGGTATTTTAGTTTCAAGAATCGACTCTCACGCTTAGCAAACTCATGCAAATCAACTGATTAAGAGATCCCACATGAACTTTATCCCTCATTAAACATAGCCTCACGTAAAGAGAGTTACCCCATCGCACGCAAAAACAATTTTTATATCACAACATGTGTGGGTACATAAATAGAATTTCACTCACTCACAAAGAATTCACATGCACCATGTAATGACCCATAAGCTTGCCCTTAGTGTTCTACTCCACTAATTTGAGGATGTATGAATGTAAGATCAAGTAGGACTTTTTAGGCTGTAATGTACTGTGTGTAGGTAGGTACTATTGTGATCAATAATAGTGACTATCTTCCTAAGCGCTGATACATCACGCCCCTTACGGTGAACTTTCCTTCCTCATTTCACCTTTTTATCCTTGGTAGTTTTTCCTCTTGTTCCCCATTTATTTTAGGCAATTTTAGCTTATTAGTAAGGAGTTGTATAAATTATTTTTCATTCATTTGTTTTTTTACTCCTTACTAATAATAAAAACCATTTACACAAGTGCACCTTTGACCTTTCTCAACTTTTACAACTTCCAATTTACTTTCTTTTCATTCTTCTCACTCCTTTACTCTTCGCATTTCTCTTCTTCAAGCGCTCAGGAGCTTTGGATCAAATTCAAGGCTAATGAATTAAAAAGGATTAAGCTTACGTTGCAGCTATCAAAGAATAGGCTAAGGCTCAATGGGGCTGACTAGGATTAATATTTCAAGGTAGGTAAAATGAGGGATAAAGATTAGGTTCATTCAAAGAAATGCCTAAATCATCTCCTACAGTTTACATCCTTCATTTGTTTTATAAACAAACCAGGCAAGTTCTAGACATTCCACAATAGCACAGAATACTCAAAAACCTTACACTCATGGCATGGCTCAATTCAAGACACATTCAGCAGACTCTTACTCAGCTAATTACAAGAATTTAAAATTAAGCTTCAATCATTATCAAGTCAAATTCAGAGCCTAAGTGTCTCAAACAAAGTTATACATTTACATGCTTTAACACTAAACATACTTTCATCTTACAATCATTCATAACACATAAAAAGAATATCACGCATCAATTAGCTATGAGTTCAAAAACCAAAACCTATTGACTAATTTTCTCAAGACGGTCGTCATCCATCCATCGTCGGAAACAGTCCCTAACGATGACTAAAACATTATATACCGACAATTAAAAATAAAAAAAAATAAAATAAAATAAAATTCTTATTCTTCGGTTCAAAGACCCCCATCGGAAAAGAACCGACAAGAAAAACCAACGGGTGATGAATTCATGCTTGACTCATAAAAATTTTTCAAATTTCTCCATTTTTTTTCACACAAGCATTATATTCACCAAAAATTTGTTAAGCACAGAATTTTTTTGAAATTTCCTTGAAATTTCTCACCCCACACTTAAATCATGCTATGTCCTCATAGCATCAAATTAATATTTAAAAGGGTGAGAAATACTCCCTGAGGCCTTTAGGCCTAGCGAACAACATGGTTTCCTTCAACTTTACGCAGGTGGGTGTTCGACCCCACACTTTTTCTCTACCATGCTTGTTAGCTTCCTCCTCCAAGGGTACTCAAACTTCCCCTCCATCTGTGCTTAATTTTTCACCAAAAACAACAAAACTAAAAAATAAATAAAAATCAATAAACATGCAAGAAGGAAATGGTACTCCCTTGGGTTGCCTCCAAGGGCCACTAATTTTATGTCGCGGCAGGACGTATTACATTTCACCGCTTTTCCTCCACCTTGAAGATATGAATCTCACCCCTAATTTTCTTCTCTAATTTCCTTAAGCTCCAGGGGTGGTGGTGAAACATTGTAAGGACCAAACAATAGATGTCGTGCCTTTGACGTTTATTGGCCCTCATGCAAGTGAAGTCATTCTCGTCTATTAGGCTCAAGAAATTTCAGAATGTATGGGACTTGATCCTCCTCTGACATTCAAGCTCGAAAGACTCTATTTCATGTCGTCAACCAAACTCAAGGTAGAAAGTTTGAGTGAGGTCCAATGCATCTTGGTTCCGAAACCGGCAATGCAATTGACCCCCTTACTTGTATGGCTCCCTTCTCCGCATCAACATCTACCTCCAAGAGGCCAAATGGGGGTATACTTATCTCTTCTTCCTCGAACGAATTTTATAAGTATGAGCTCATCACGGGGACACTAAAGAGGTTCCAAATGTCGGGCTTCATCTGAAAATTCACCCTTAGCTTCCGCTTGTAATTCCTCTTGACTATCGCCATAACCTGGCTACCCGCAATTGATCATGCTTCAAATTTCAACGATCATCTCCATGAATTTAACGCTCATCATTTTTAGAGCCTCTGCATTCTCCTCTTCCCGACTTATCAATGTTGCCATTGCCTCCTTTATTGCTTCTGATTGCTCAAGGAGCTGTTTCAGCATGTCTTCTAATCGGTCAGGGCGTCCCAAGTCTTCATTTTCGCATGCCTATGTTCATCAAAAACAACAGAAGGATCATAGTAGGGGCTCGGGGAAGGGGAGTATGCACTTGGACAGCCATTCCAATAACCTTCTTGACCACCACATATGTTACACGTAGCAATGCTGCCACCATGGGGCAGTCCTCCAAATTCGTAAAAGATTCGCCAAAATATGAGTATCCACCATTTAAACCAATTGTGTTCCACGATGTCAGCGTCAAGAAGGGTATCCAAAAAACAATCAAAAATTAGCTGAAAAAATAAAATTAAAAACACGCTGTCAACACTTGCGGTATAGAATTCGTTAACTAACACTTAAAGAAAATTTTGCCAAAATTGGCCAGCACCCCCTAACGGCGCCTGTAACTGATGAGCCCGCAAGTGTACGGGTTGTACAAGTAATATAGTGGCCCTTTTTAAGAACCTAAATGTCGAACCCACAGTGGACTGACTACAGTGGTAAAACCTTTTCGAGTGTTAATTTACTATAACTCTAGTAATGAAGACAACAAAGCAAAGAAAAGTTTTTATATGTTGGAAACTACTTATACTAAAGTAGAATAAGTATACAAGTGAGTCTGAACGATGAATGTGAGCATGCTGAGGCTAAAACGAACATGAAAGAAATTCAACCATCGATCTACGGGTTTATCTTTTCTCCTAAGGTTAGTTGAATTTATGTCTATGGATTAAAACTCGTATTTAACTCCAACTTAAGAATCATGAACCTTCCACCTACATTTCTGTGATAAGAAGAAATTCATGTTCTAGCCATACAAAACCGATTCCACACTTGACTAATACGACTTTCGTGCATATTTCTATCCCGAAGGTAACCACCTCAATTTTCCCAAACTAAGAAAAGAACATATCCTATTAATTCACAACTTTTCGGTTTCTTGCCCTCGGGTGAAACCGGACTTTTTGGATTTACATTAATTACTGGCCGATATTAATGCAGTAAGAACAAGAATTAAATAGAATAACCATAGAAGAAAAGATGAACAACCGTGACATAATCAAATAATTACATTTCAATACAATAGTTCATAACCTCAGCAAGAAAGGGATTTAGCCACTGATTTGTGGATTGAACATCGTTAAATGAATGTAAATCATACAAAATAATTGAAAGAAGGAAGAAAGGGATAGAGAAAACCCTAAGAATTTCGCCCTCTCAACCGCCCGTAACCCACGCCTCTTGCTCCACCAAGTCAGAATTCTGTGAAAATAAACCTAAGTGTGCTATTTATAATAGTAGGAATTTTTCCGGAATAGCCAAGCAACGTGTCACGGAGTGCAACACGAGCGTTGCTCCGTGACACGGCCCAAACGCGGAGGCCTACTCGAAAGTGCCCGGTAACTGACTCCTAAGCAGCGACCGCATTAGCGCGTGGCACGCTGCTTGGGCAGCGTTGCAGCTCTCTGGTCGCGCAGCCACTTGCCGTGGCACGTTGCCAACGCGCAGGTGGGAAATTTTGGGCAGCCTGCCTGCCGTGGCACGCGTTGCATGCGTAGGTGGCTTTCCTGCTTTTCAGCCTCCTCTTTGCCAACATTTGCGTGATTATCCCGTCTAAGTCACTTCACCAACTCATGGATTAGCTCCTTAAAAGTCATCAAAACCCAAGCAAAACAAAGGCTAATCATGTTGGTTAGCACATGTCTTTTATTATTTATATAAAATCACATGAAAATGTATAAAATAACTTAGACAACCCGACTCAATTTAAGTTATAAAGCGTACACGGCATGATATTTTTGCATGTGATCACCTTGCATGAGGCCGAGGAGATGAAGTAGTTGTTCGATCATGGGTTTGGGTGGGATGGAGAGAACCACTGATATTTCAAGGTTTGTATTGCATGGTCAGGATTTCTATGCAAACTACTTGGCTACTATGGAGCGTGAGACTCCTACTTTAGGCAGAAAGGAAGGAGAAGCCTAGGCTGGAGAGTGTAATGGTCCAGGCATGAGTTGTTGATGTCTCATATCGGGCCATTACCCAAATGTGATATAGGCCAACTATTAGTCCCCAAATTTACATTAGAGTTTGATCACCATGTCGAGGCCCCCGAAAAAGGTCAAGCGCTTGAGCTTGGAGGAGAGGTAGAGACAGGTGAGGTGGTTGGATAAAGTTATAACTGAGGGGAAGGAGGATGTGGATTGGCTGACTAGTGGATGGCAGGTCACCAAAGCCTTGCTTAATATCATAGCGAAGGCTTGTTGGACATTAGTTCACCACAGTTGGCACCACGATGAATGATAATACTTTAAGCAATCGGCGTAGCAGCATTGGTGGCTAGCATCATGTTGGGATATACTATCAATATCCAAAGCGTTATAACAAAGGAGATTCGTGGATCATTTCAGCTTTGAGCACAAAGATCTACTCTGAGTCTCATATACAAGCTTAGTAGGAGTCGCGTTCGGTGGATAGCAAGAGTTCGATGCCAGAGTTGAGTACACGAACTACTGATATCGACCTGATACGGGATGAGATGAACTCGGTGAGCTAGGTTAGAGCACCGACAAATTCCGTACATCACAAAAGAGGCGTGAGATGCCCCACTAGCTGATTAGAGTGAGAAGTTGGCTACTAAAGTTGGCCACATAGCAACTGCCCCTAGTACGTCCTCTGCTCCTCCACTAGCCACACCATGCCAAATCCCAAATGGATACATACTTGTGCCTCGTGATTTCTTATAGAAGCTTGCCAAGAGACTCGACCTTTGATTGAAAAAAGGTTAATGTAATGACGGAGTAAAAATAATCCTTGGGTAAAATAGATTGGAGGAGTACTAGAGGGGTGGCATAGAAGACTTGATAGCTTTGAGCTACAACTCAATGAGAGATTAGTTGAGCAAATGATGTGCGGAGTCTACAAGATTAGTCAAGTGGTCGATTAGAGATGACACCAACAATTCTTACCAAATACGCCATTCCATTATTTGAGGACAAGCCCGACGAGGAGTTTTACTTGGGGCCTTTTGGAGTCATGAGCCGTCTAGAGGAGAAAGAGGAAATATGAAATTTGTAGAGGTGGTTAATGAGGAGGTCACAGAAGAGAAGAAAGGAGAGAGAGAAAGAAGTGCAAGTGGGCGACAACAGCTAGCTCGGGCACTCATGACCAGCATATGTCTCGAGCCGCAGGAGAGAGCTAGAGGAGCTGGAGTTCATTTTCTAAGTCAGGGAGAGCTTATGAGTGGCGAGGACTCTTCAAGTGAGCCACTTTAGCCCATAGAGATAACAGCCTCATGAGGCAACCAAAATTGCTAAGGAGGAGACCATAACTCCCCAAAGATCACACCATTGAGTGCCACCATCGCTGGCGCAACGACTGCAGAGGGAGAGCGTGCCTGCACCTGCCTCACAGGATGACAAGAGCGAACACCAAGCAGGTATGTCCCTCTCCTAGTTTTTATTTCTTTACGTTGGGGACAAAGCATGTTTTTTTCTGTGGGGGTGTATCTATTTTTGTTCGTCCGAAGGTTTTCGTTGTCGTATTTTTCTCCCTAGGACATGCTATTCAGTAGAACTGCATGTTTAGGATATTTTGCTTGTTTAACTAGAAGTAGCTTAGGAATGTCTTTCTTAACATATAATAAAATGCACATGTGTTTAATGTTTTGATATGGAAAAAAATGACCCTTTTTAATTTGTTTTTTGTACGAGTAGATGTTTGCTTAATGCAAATCATGACTATTGTGGATCTCTTTATGACATTTGATAGATTATCAAGAGTAACTGCAAAGATAGCTGTGAATAAACTAGATAGTTAGTGATGCAAACTCATACAAGGTGTGAATGACTCTTACTTAGCTCCAATACTCGTGTGTGATCTAGAACTTGCCCGGTTAGTCTTTCCTTAGGTTGTAGGATTGTTGGTTAGGAAAGGATCATAGTCTATTTTTGACATAGGCCACTTTAGCTTAAATTACCCTACCAAATGAAATGAATCCCTTGATCCCACTTTTGAGGCCTAAATTCTGAGCTTTTGTTGATTAGCCCATCTCAATCTTTCCTATATTTATAATGAACCTGTTTTGGCCCCGGTCCCTCTTGACATTGTGAACCTCTACCAGGCAAAATTCCTTAGTTGAGGATGACTATTGAGGGGGTGCATAGATGAGCTAGGGGGAGAAAAGAAAAGCTGCATTAGTAAAAGGTGGGGTGAGGTGTGAACAAAAGATATTTGAAAAAAGAAGGGAAAAAATGAAAAATAAAAAATACACCATACCTATCAATCGAAAGTTGAATAAAATGAGAAAGGGAGGAAAAGTGGAAAAAAGTGAAAAAGGGGAAAAAGTTAAAAGTAAACCTAAGAGTTTTAGCTACTGAGGGTAAGTCCGTATTGTCCATATTTACCATACCTATCCCCAATTCGACATTACAAGCCAATAAAGTTCCTATAGTGATCTTAACCTAATTGTCTAACAGGCCAGAGTATAGAAAATAAAGGCAATCCTATGGTATCTCTTGTGCAATATTTGAAACTTTTGTAAAAGTGAGAGCTTTATTTGATAGTCTCACTTACACACACACACACACACACACACACACACACACACACACACACAAATATATATATATATATATATACATATATATATTTCAGGGAGGCAATTGGCTCCCAATACCTAACTGACTGAAGTCACTATATAGAAACCGTAACTGTAACACTTAAGCCTTCTAGGCCACTTTTCACAATCAACTGGAGTAAACATCTAGACCCATAAGGTCTCAACTACCACAAATAAATAACTGAAATGCCGATAAGGCCGTGACTATGCTAAACCAAGCAACAAAAAGCCGACAAGGCCACAAATCGACACATTATATATACTAAGTCCAAAAAGCCTCTAATGAGTAAATCAATCGATGGTCGGAACAAGGCTCCCACCTACCCATAACTATAACTTAAAACTCAAGATGAAATAACTAAGCCTCAGCTCCAGGAAGAAAGGAGCATACCAATACATCCACCGATCTCACGAACCGGCTTACCGCACCGGGGTAACTTCAGCTCTTTACCCGCACTCCGCTGCATGAACTCAAGTCCCCGTGAAGGGACGTCATGATGAGTGAAATGTACTGGTATGTAAGGCTGGAAAACTATAAAATATAAGATAACAATGATAACTGACCCAGAAATAAGGGATAGTAACAACCTCGAAATCCCGAGACTCAAAACTCACAATAACTCAATAATGAAGTGCAAATGCAACAAAGTAATGCACAAGCAAAGTTATAACTGTAATATCGGCGGCCATCCGACCATAAAATTCATGTAAAATGCCTTCCAAGATGTACACACCAGGATAAAATAAATATATCTTCACCGTGTACCACACCGGGTAAAATAAAATATCTCCACCCTGTACTATCAAGGTAAAATAAAATATCTCCAACATGTACCATGTCGATAAAATAAAAATATCTCCAATTGGTGTACCATATCGGGTAAATAAAATATCTCAATCATAATCATGAATGAAGCCGATAGAGCTGCAGCAGCACGAGTCAATTTAACACATATGGCATTGAAATGAAAAATGCTAAATCTATGGCCGTAATAGGTCTCTTTTGTAACATATAATTCAAGTGAGCACATATATCATGAAAAATTAACAAATATGTGCATATATCACGAAAAGCTGTAAACGAGTATACAAACATGTCGACTTCGGTGGATCGGACTACCTCCGTGAGGTCTAGACAATGTAAGAACTTTAGTAGGCTTACAAGCAATGTCCTACAAATAATCTTAATAGTTCAATGTATCGCTTGAGTACAAGCAATACAAATTCTCATTTCTATACAATCCTTAACATCTAGAATTATATATATATATATATATAATTTTTCAAATTTAAAATATTTATTATGAACAATTTATTTCATTATACTTGAATTCTATTATCAAACTAATATGTCGATGAGCATATATAGTTCCCAATTCATTGTCTTGTTTGCAGGAAAACATTGAAATTATAAGTTGGAACTAGAGCTCTATTTTTCATAACGCTTAGCATATACATAGAGTTGAGAGCTTAACTATAAACATACAACGTATGAGATTTCTGTATCACGTATAAACTCGTATTTAGTTAACCAAGTGACCTCTAGGAGACTTCCTGGTATTCAAAGTTCTGAGCTTAACTGATCAGTATCATGGCATGTACTTATACTTACTTAGAGATTAGGAACATTATATGTTAAAATCCCCGCTTCCGAATTTAGGAAATTCAAATGATAACTTAATAAGAGCTAAACATATGGATGTATGATCAGAATATAACTGAAAGAATTCAACTGTATGTTATATCATGAAAATCATATACATTAAGACTTCTAATCGGAAATTCTTATAATGACTTGTATGCAACTTCAAATACTTGACTGAGACATTAACATGATTCTCAAAATATGCTTTCTTGAAAACTTCTTAGATTAGCATAGCACATTTCAACATAACATAGGGACGTGAAGACATAACTTAAGGATTTAAGACTTGAGATCTATAACTTGGGAACTTGAATATATCTCGAGGTGTTGTCTTATAGGCAAATAAGGACTTATAGATGTAATTCGGGAGTGATGTTGATTGACATATACAAATGTGCAATTATCTCGAGGAGCTAAGAAAGCTTACAATTGTAAGTGGCATAGAATCTCCTTGGATGGCCTCAAACTTGAAAATAATTTCAATATATAGAATGGATAACTTAACATAATCATTTGAAAACATAACGAAAAACTTCTCTTTAACTTGAGTTACTATCTCAAAGAAAAACATTCAATTCTAATCATTTCATAAGAAGTTAACACTTTACTAGCCATCCATCATATTAACACATATTGAATAGAAACAATTTTATTTATAACTCTTTTTACTAAACATCTTTAGAATTTCAGTGGTTAAATCTTCCCGGTTGTTTGCCTAACTTTTCACAATCGTAACTCATATCAGTTCAATTTTACAACATTTAGCTCTAATTTTCATATTCATCATAACTTCTTTGCCAAACATTATTCATTCTACACTCAAGTATTTACCCTCGTTTTCACTATTCCATTGTTTCTTATACGCACTTACCTCTTTACCTAATTGACAACTTTATCTGCTAAACTCCTGTCTTCCTTATATTTTAAATGTTGTTCATAGGTTTAGGTGCAATTATAGGAAGAGTAGAGCATATTACTCACATATTACCTTAAAAGGTTTAACATTTACTCTTATCTTCCCTTTTATGTAATGTCACAAAAAGATTAAAAACTTAGTCACGCTTTCCTCGTTAACATCTATCGACTTAGCTTATTCGTTACGCAACGCTTGATTAGCTTTAAGGAGAGGAAACATAAAGTCTCCCTTTTACCTTATGAACTTTAAAACCTAAACATATAGGAGGGATATTATGAAAACTTCATTTTATCAAGCCTTCTACCTCCAATCAGCTTTCTAGCGTCATCTTCTTAGCTTTCTAAGTTCGATCACATGTCGTCTTAGAATTTGCCACAATTTCGCTAAGGTTAACATATATTCAATACCACATATACAATATACTGCAAAGGACCCACTCACGGTGCCTATGCTATGGGACTTCAACTTGATTTACAATTACGACAATAATCGTATAAAAATTCGCTGCCCGCTTCGCATTTGTTCGCTTCAACCATTCTTAACGATTCAAGAATTATGCCAAGTACTCCCAACCCTTTAGACGTAATCATAAACTGCCTCAATATTATTTTTAAAAACAGTGAAATATTGATCCTCTCGTTGACTTAATTTCGTGCTTGAAAAACAAGGAAAAGGATGCCTTTATATACCTTGGCACGTTGACTCTAATTTTTCGGAAACTCTTCCTTTCAAGCTTACTCCTTAAGGCCTCTTCCAAGTCCAATTTACAACACAACAAGCAGGTAAATCTCACTTCACCAAAGTTCTGGAATAATTGGGAGCAACATGCCACAAGAATGCACAAAGAAACAACAACACAATACTACAACATTTTCCAACCTATAACCTCATAAACTCAAAGAAATCAAAAAGGGAATTACTTTCCAATTTTCTTGGATATGTTATTAGCTAAAGTAGGTGTAGACTCCTACTCTTTTCTCTCTCGAGAACCAGCTAAAAATGCAGCAACACCACAATAAACAATAAGACAAGAACAAGCCATGATTCTCTTTTCCAAGGGTCTCTTACCAAAGCCCAAAAGAGACAAGAGTGAATTTTATTATCTGGGATATATTTTCACCATGTGATAGGAATTTGTTATAATTCTATGAATTTTAAAAAAAATGAGGTGAAATGGAGTAGAAATGAGCGTTTTAGCTCAAAATCTATATATCTATATAAAGGAGGGACTTAGGCCCGCCTACGTGTCATACCTCACAGTCTAGGAATCTCATTTATCTTTTTTCCTGTATTTTCTCCATTTTTCCTTAGTATTCATTAAAATTCTTTAAAAAAACTACACAGTCACATTTATTCATCTTGATAATTGACGCCTCTTCCTCTAACAACTTATGCCAAAAGTACTTGCTTCCTCCCCCGCTTCCTTTTCCTCCCTCTTTGCATCTTCTTTTGCGTCTTTCCTTCTCTCATCTTAAAAGAGTGAGAGATAAACAATATATTAAATTCTTGGGATTGTTGATAAAAATTTTCAATCTTTTCTTGCAATATCAATGGAGGAATATTAATGCAAAGAGAGGAAAGAAGTTGAAACAAACTCGCCAGAATATTTGAGCTTATTTTAGAGATTACTATCTCAACGGAGGATAAGGGACAAGGATTATTCTTATCGACAGGGGATTTTGTCCAAATTTACTCCTCACCACCGAGGTAAATCTTCTCCTTTATTTTTTATGATTTTTAACATTTCTTTTCCTATGTTAGTTGATGTTTCATGTATCTTCTTCAAATTCCTTTTATATTAATGGAGGAATATATAGTTAAGTAAAAAGAAGTTGAAATGAAACTTAGCTGTAATATTGAATTTATTTTAGGAATTACTACCTCAACAAAGGATAAGGGATAAGGATTATTCTTCTCGATTAGGATTCCCGCCCAAATTTACCTCGCCACTGGGTTGCAAATCTTTTCTTTTTCTCTTTTAAAGTTTTTAGTTATTTTTAAAATGTTAGTTGATGTTCCAGGTATCTTTTTTTTATATTATCGAATTCCTGGTTGATTTGGGTTTATGACATACTAAAATAATGCATCTTTTGGTTAATTTGTTGCCTATTTATGAGATTAATTTAATTTTTAAAAAAATATATCAAAATTACATTCTTACACTTGAAGGATTTTAGCAACACCTCTTATGTTTGAATTTTAGGAAAATAAGACGTAAGATTTGACATAAAAAGTTTTAGGTTCTTCCACCCTTCGTTTCGGTAGACCGCAACCACACAATGAGTTGGAGTCGTTTAGGAGTTTGACACCCTAACAATAATTATGTATTTAAGAATAAGAAGGAGTGTTTCTTTTGAGTTTTGTCAAGGTACTTAGAATTAGAATAATTAGATTCTTAAAATATTTTCATTATAAGTTATACACTTTTTTTAATAAGGATAAGAACATAAGTCTTCCCTTGAAAATTAATGAGATATTATATATCACAATACTTACCAACCACTTTCATAATAAATATAATAATTATTTATTGTCTATCATCGGAAAGACAGTCAGCCTTGGTTATCAATCTTATTCCATGAAATGAAACTTTGTTGTACATTAAATTTATTTTAGGAATTATACTCTCAATAGAGTGATAAGAGACAAGGATTATTCTTCTCGATTAGGATTCTACTCAAATTTACTCCTCGCCACCAAGGTAAATCTTCTCTCTTTCTCTCTTTTTTTTTTTTTATTCTTAGTTTCTTTTGGTTAATTTTTTCCATTTTATGAGATTATAAATCATTAACAAAATATACAAAAATTACATTCTTACACTTGGAAGGGATTTCCATTAACACCTCTTCTGTTGAAATTTTAGGAAAATAAGACACAAAATTTTGACATACAAATGTTTCAAGTTCCTCCACCCTTCAGTTTCTTCTAGACTGCAACCGTATAATGATTTGGTGTCCTTTAGGAGTTTGGATAGTCCTAACAATAAATATGTATTTAAGAATAAGGTGTGTTTCTTTTGAGTTTTGTCAAGGTTCTTAGAATTAGATCAATTAGATGCTTAAAATAGTATCATGATAAGTTCTACACTTTTTATAATAAGAACATGAGTCTCCTTTTTAAAATTAATGAGATATTGCATACTGGCCAATGCTTACCAACCATACTTTCTTAATAAATATAATAATTATTTTATTATCTATCATCTAAAGACTGGCCAGACTTTGATTATCAATCTTATTCTATGAAATGAAACTTATGGTAACATTGGAATTTTAATTTAGGAATTATTACCTAAATAGAGGATAAGATAAAGGACAAGGATTATTCTTCTCGACAGGGATGTGCCCAAATTTACTCGCCACCAAGGTAAATCTTCTTTCTTTGTGATTTTAGTTTTTTTTAAAATATTTATTTGATGTTTCATGTATCTTTAAATCTCTTATATTCTCAATTGCTACTACATTTAGGTTTATTACATAATTAAAAGAATGCATCTTTTGGTTAATTTTCTTCCCGTTTATGAGATTCATTTAATCTTTCACGAAATATACAAAAATACATCTTACAATCTCTTGAAGGATTTTAGTAATGCATGTTCTGTTGGAATTTTAGAAAATAAGACGCAAGATTTGACATACAAAAGCTCTCTGTGTTCTTTTCTTTCCTTTTGTTTATGCTAGACTACAACCACAAAATGAGTTGGAGCCTTAGGTGTTTGGACAGTCCTAACAATAATTATATATTTATGAATAAGAGGGAGTGTTTTTTTGAGTTTTGTTAAGGTACTTAGAATTAGGATAATTAAAATGCT
The DNA here is from genome assembly GCA_018107945.1 of Datura stramonium. Taxonomy (NCBI): domain Eukaryota; kingdom Viridiplantae; phylum Streptophyta; class Magnoliopsida; order Solanales; family Solanaceae; genus Datura; species Datura stramonium. The sequence continues at coordinate 82,955 of JACEIK010000516.1, read as the reverse complement.
TAAAACAGTTTCAGCAAAAGTATTGCCCATTAATTTTCTTTAAGGGTAAAAACATGAGTCTCTCCTCGGAAACTAATGAGATATTGCATACCTGCCACTACTTATCAATCACTTTCATAATTAAAAAAATAATTATTTTTATTGTCTATCATTAAAAAGACAGACAAACTTGCTTATCAATCTTATTCCATATAATATTTTTTGGTAATTATATAGCACGTGACCTTGGTTTACCCTTAAAAGAAAAGGCCAGTTCATTGAAAAACTCGTTGTGAGTGTGTTCGTGGGAAGGATCGATCAAATTAGGCCTTATTTATGCAATATTACGTTACATTATTACAAGAGGTCGTTTGCTAACTTGAACATGTAACCTGGTAATACGACGATAACTTTTATAGTTACCCCAAGACTCGTCCAATGTTATTAAATTTGAAAATCAAAATAAAATTTCAATTTTAAGAACACCAATAATTTATATATAAGCAAGTGCTTTTGGTTACAAATATTGAGCCGCCTTATTTTCAAAAATGAATAAAAAGAGTAAGAACAAATTTCTTTGCACGTTTTTATCCCATTTTGATACATTAATGGGATGATAAAAATTCATAACATTCTCTGCACTTGCATCTCTTCTTTTTCTTGATCAACTTCACAAAATGGAATGAACTCTGAAATCAAATACTTATGGTATTATATTATATATAAAATAAATAAAAAAACCTCAATTATCAATTCAATTTCAATTTAAAAAAACAAAAATAAGGTAAGTCATTTTTTTTCTGACTATTCTATTTTTGAAAAATATCATAAACCACTTTTACTAATCCTAAAATTGCGTCTCTTCCTCCTCGATTTCTCGAAAACTTATTTATCTAAAAATACTAAACACTCTATATAACTCTTTATGTGTTTGTGTACTTGGTCTTCAAATGCACTTACCAAAGAAGGAAAAGAATAATAATTTGTGTGAACTTTTTCACCGTAGTTATTGATGTGAGATGTCATGTACATAAACTTTGGATGCTGAACAACACACACATACAAATAAAAGAGTTCTAATCATGCTTTATAAAGGAGTCACGTGAACTATACGTGCTAATATTTTTATTGAAAATATTTTATGGAGTGAACTCTTGATATTTTCTTATATCATTGGTTACCAAGTTCCTCTTAAATATTTGCATTAAATTCTTACTACAAGTTCAATTTTTATTTTCTCTTTGATGTGTGGATTCAAGATAACTTGATGCCGACATTTGTGTTGGAAAAAAGATTTACATATATCAAGATGATATGTTGCTTCTCTTTTCAAGAGTTCCGAATGAACAACCAAAATTAGTATTCCGCATTGAAGTTGTTCGCTTGAGTTATGTCTAATAGCACTTACCGATTCATTAACTTAAACTTGAGTACATCTTGGATTTTCTATAGTTTTTTCAAATGGAGAAGCTATAAAATTCTTCTTTTAATCTTCTAGCAAATTAAAAATTGCATGTGGCGTACTTTCTGTATCATTTTTTATTCCTATAAGAAAATATATTTTGTTAGTATAATTAAGTTCTTGGAGATGAGTTCTTCATTGGCTTCTATACTTCAACCTACTTGAGTTGTGTCAATTATAATTTGTATAACTTGCTAGTATTCTTAACATTTGTAGAGTAAAAATAAATTTTTTTAACCAAAAAATCAAGCATTTTTTGATTGAATTTTCATATTATATTGAATTTTATAGAGTAAGTTAACAAAGGATCAAGTTACAACCAATATTCATGAGGGTCATGGAGCTATTCAAATAAATTTTACATTTAAAAGTATAAAAGAATTCTTATTGTTTCATTATTTCACCAAGGTATTGAGATATGTTAATAATTGTAATTTGTTAATAATCTTGCTTTATTTTATTTAATCTTACATTACACTTACAAATTGAGTTAATTTGGTTTGTAAAAGCTAAAGAAAAAATCTCCAATCTAAAACTATAGAGGGGCAAAACGATTAGAGAAGATCTTATAAAGTACAATAAAAAAGGAAGAAGATGAAAGCTATGATGACGTTCAAAGATTTTTATCGAGGTTCAAATTCTTTCTACCTTTTGGCTTCTATAACCGACTTGTAAAAGTTCTATGTCCTTTATCCATCTATTTGGTGATTTTTTGAATAATTATCTCTTTTTTTTGTATTGAGCTTATTTTTTGAACTCTGGCTTATTTAGATAGTGAGTTTGATAAATTTCTCTCGATTTTTTTTTTTAAATCACGCTCTATATATAGGTGCTTTTATTGCTTTTGTTGAGTTTTATTTTTGAAGAGACTACCCACTTGTTTAAAGGTTAGATATTTTTAATAATCTATATGAATTCTCTAACGCTGTACCGGGCAGGAGTTACATTTCTATTATTGTAGCTAGCAATTATTTACATCAACTTTTGAACGATAAGTTTGATAGCATAATAAGATATTGTCTATTACTCAAACTTATTTTACCCCGTACATGAATATAGAAGCAAATATTCCTCATTAAATAAGATTACATAAAATATAGATAGTTAAGTTCCATCCACAAATTAAAAATCACAACGGAATGATTTTTTTCTTATTTTGGAATAGTGAACGTTCCTCCTCTAATCCTATGTATACTTGCATTGTTGCATGCATTAGTCTACCGTTTCTGGGTTATCTAATTTATTTTCTATAATTATTTGTATTTTTTTGGTGTAATGGTGGTAGGATATACATTGAATGTAAATGCCATTTATTAGACCTATGAAATTGATACATGAAGTATATGCTAATTGAGCTTTGCACCGAGTTTTCGTTTACTAAAATTGCTGAAGGTACAACTGTGAATTTTCTTTAAAGATCTATACTGATATTTCTTGAAGATAAATTCAAATTTGTATTCCTATAGTAAAATGTAAATACCTTTAAAAAATTTATCACTTTGATATGCTCAATAAACCATGAGAAGAAGACGAAGTAACAAAATTTTGACATGGCTTCAAGGATGCTGTGTTGGACGACCCATTTAGGAAAATGACTGGAGTGAAACTTCAAAAGAGTCCCAAGATATATCAAGTCATAAAAATAGAACATAATTGAATCCAAGTATAGTATTTAGTAAACTTCTAGCTATGGGTGTAATCTAGAAAAGGGTAAGCCACATTACATCTTAGAGTAAAACATTCATTTCAAGTTGCTGAGACGAATACTCATATTGTAGTTCTTGTTTGTTGTTTTAAAATATTTGTGCATTTGAAATTTTCAACTTGTAAGTTCTATTTGACATATCATAAACGGAACTTAATATGAATTAAGGGTTAGGTTGTTCGCCCAGTTCATTTATATGTCAATTTGATTTTTGATTTACTTTTTACAATAAATTATTTGCTCACATTCAGCAGAGAAGTGTGGATAGATTTCAAGTTAAACTACAAGTTGTAAATTATTTAAAGTAATAGATGTGTATTTCTAAACTAACATTGGAATAAAACTATAGTTTTAAATTAAACCCTATTACTTTGGTATCCTGATTTATTATAAAGTACCTAAGCAACTTATTAATTTATTGAAATATTTTTCCTGCTCAAGTATATATAATTAGTTATTTTTTAAAAAAACAAAAAAAACATGTAATTTAATTTTAACATTTTTATTTTAATAATTTCTTTTGGGCCATTTAAATGTATGAACACTTAAATGATATATGTAATGCAAAAGGGAGGGGTGGACTTTCTACAAGGAAATATTAAGTTAAAACTAGAATATCTATTTACCTTTTTCCACCTTTTCTATTGTTCCTTTTACTAATAATTATTTATTTAGTAAAAATTAATATTTCACGTTGACATTTATTTCATTCTTCTAAATTCCAAATATTAACATTTTCAGAAAAAGAAAAAGGTTAAATAATAAAATAAAATCTAAAATGATTGATTAAAGGATGAATGATAACATGTTACTAATATTATCTTTTTCTCAATTAACGTGTTATTACTATGTAATTTCATATGTAAGGTATACATTATTGTAGTTCTACAGGCCGATAGATTTTCTTCATATTATACATATCGTATTTTGAGGGCTTGATACTATAAAAAGAGAAAGTGTTAGTGCTAATTGAAAGAAATAAATTTATATTTGTCATTTATTTAATTTTCAAAGATATTTTACACGCATATTTATTGTTTAATCTATTTGTTTTACTTTGATTAAATATACAAAAGTATTATTGTTACACCCTGTAAGTTTATAGCATTTAGTTGACCTATTCGCATGTTGGTTGAGAGTTTTAGAATGCCTTACGTGCGAGGAAAGGGCCCGGGGAAAGGCCGAACTAGTGTCAAGTTAGGATTTTGCGAGAGGAGGCCGAACCGAGCTGCAGGGGCAAAGGGCACGGAGCTCTACCGTTAGCCAATGTGACATGGAGCCAAAACGGCACATTGGCCAATGTTCCATGTTGCCATGTATTCGACTTCAAGTATACATAGGCCTCACCCTTAAACTTTATATCATTTTCCCACATCTACCTCATCGAGTGTAGATAAAGACAAGGGTTATAAATTTCTTTCGATTACACTCGCCAAACGCCGTCCAAATTCAAATTAACTTCTGTATCAAAGTATAAGGCTGCAGGGAGCATTTTTAATGATTATAGTTAATGGTCCAGGTAAGGTTTATGTATGTTGGTTTAGTTACTGATAGTTAGAAAGTAGGACACCCCGTTGTCAGGTATGACTCCTACTCTACTCATTATAGGTTTAGCCCCCGATTATATTAATTTAGCCGGGCCCAGTTTGTTTCCTTTTAGTTCAGTTATTGTCATTTCTATTACTTACTTTTGTCATTTACGGTTATTGTTACATACTCGCATCTAAGGTACTAACGCCCTCCTTTGGGGCGCGACATTACTTGCCTGGGCAGTACTCGTACGAGGAGCGGATCCCTCGTAATTCCAGTCAGCGGTGCAGAGCCTTCAGCTCCTATCTTCTGGAGCTTGAGTGATAGAGGTTCACTTCCTTTGTTGTACAAGATGGATAGGCCGGAGGCCTTGTCCCGACCATCTTATTATTCCTAGAGGTTTGCATATGGTATCTATTCGTGGTTAGTTGATATCGGCCGTGTGGGGCCATATGTATTTTAGATTATGTGTGTTGGCTATGTGGGGCCTTGGTTAGTTGTTGATTGATGACCTTGTTTCACATAGTTCGGGCTTAGTGCCCGTTTCGCTTTTCGCCTATAACTAGGACATCATGGTGGCCTTGTCGCCCGCATAGGACTCCCTATATTCATTTGTCTCTCTGTTAGTTATTTACTTTCACAGGTGGCTATAGGCCTTGTTTGTCGGGGGTTGTATTTAGAGCCGCCATATAGCCCATCAAGCTGACTCCGTGAGCAGAGTCACCCTGCACCCGAGGTGCTAGGCCCGCCCGGCCTGCAGTTCGCATCCTAGTAGGGAAATAGGTGCAAGTCATGCATCCCAAGGCGGGTGTGACAACTCTTTGTATTAGAGCAGGTCGCATCTCAGGAGTCTGCAAGCTGCCATGCTAAGTAGAGTCTTGTCTATGGATGTGTTGTGCACCACATACTATAGGCGGTGGAGGTCGCAAGGCATGATAGGATGGCTACTCTTTCTTCGACTCACAAAGCATAGAGTGATACAGTATAGAGTTGAGTCACTAGAGCTTACTATATTCTTTTTGTTTAAAGAGAAATGTCGGACCAGCGATACCCTACGACAGGGAGGAGATTAGATGCAGCAATGAGCGGGCACTGCCAGGATGCCTCACTCGATCAAAATCGGCCCGATCTCGGTACATATGTCATCTCTGACATTCCCAAAGAGTCTCCATCACATTAGAGCCATTTGGGATGGCCGGTGCGACGGCACCACCTCCGAAAATTTCTTATACCCGTAACATCCGACCAGGAGGTCAGGAACGCGATGGTTATGCTAGGGCACAGATGATGGCTGCTCATGCTGCCAAAGTGCCACCTACAACCGTAGAATCATTAGGAGGGGCCTAGTAGTTTAAGGTTCCGAGAGTTCCTGGCACTAAGTCCCTCGTAATTCACAGGGACAGATCGGACAAAGGACCCTGTGGATTTCTTAGACCATGCAAGAGATTTCAGGGCAATGCATGCTACACCCACAGAGTAAGTTGAGTTGGCGGTATTCCGGTTATGGGACATCGCCGTATTGTGGTATGAGAGTTGGAGAGGTCCTGAGGGATGTTTCCTCCGACCTGGTCCGGCCTTTTCAAGGTCTTTTCTGGATCATTATCTACTATTACGGGAGATTCGACAGCCTAGGTTGATCAGCTTCCTACACTGAGAAGGGGTCGATGAGTGTTCGAGAATATGCCATGAGATTTGGATTCCCAGCTCGGATATGCGCCAGCCTTTGTGGATACATGCCATCCAGGGTACAATTACTCTTATTATGGGCTGGAACTCGTAATATGTTGAGACCTGCATCACAACTACACTTTGAGAGGATATGGATATTTTGGGGTGGGCTGTGCTTTTGCTAAGAATATTGAGGGTATCAAGCAGCGGCAATGGGAGATTAGAAGAACAAGTCAGAGCAGCTGCAGGGATAGACTGATGGACTACCAGAGGAGTCCTAGGAGTACCTAGGCCACGGTTATCAGATAGACTGCCTAGACCCCCACTTCCACCATAGAAGCGTAGGAACATGTTCGTGAGCCGAGGGAATCTGCAGCCCGTACAAGGTTCGCGGGTAGTAGGTTCACAACAACAGAGGAGGGTGGAGCAGAGTGGGTTTACAATACCACTTTGCCCTATTTGCAGTCGATGCCACTCTAGAGAATGCACATATAGCTCCACAGGATGTTACATTTGTGGATAGGAGGGTCATCGGGATGAGGAGTTGCTCACCTAGGGGTCAGGGGTGACCGGGACTGGGCCAAGTAGGTCCTCAGCAGGATCACGAGCTCCAGCATCCTCGACAGGACGTAGGCCCTCAATTTCAGCAGGTAGAGGCTGAGGCATATCATGGTCCTCCAGTTTAGGTGCGAGCCTGCATCAGACTTATGTATTACGGGGTGACAGACTCGCAGTCATCACAAGATGTTATGATAGGTATGCTGAATATTTGCTCTCATCCTTCTTATGTGTTGATAGATCCAGGATCCACCTTGTCCTATGTTACACCGCTAGTGGCTCGAAATGTTTAGTATCATTGTTGGAATTGCTTCTAAGACCTTCTTGCATACACCCGTTGGTGACTCTATTATAACCGTATGGCCCATCGGGGCATAAGAGGTTGTCACGTCGATTACATCAGACTTGATAGAACTGGAGATGGTTGATTTTGATGCCATTATTGGTATGGATTGGTTAGCTCCACGTTATTCCAATGTCGAATGTTGACTAAGACTCGCCCAATCCTACTTTCCATGGGAAAGATGGGGAGTGGAAAGGTATCATAGCCACGCCAAAAGGTAGGTTTATTTCCTATCTTCGGGTAAGAAAATTGATAGCAAAAGGATGTATTTATCATATTGTCGAAAGTTCAGGATGTTCAAGCACAGCCTTCGACCCTTCTGGCCTATTCTAGTGGTCACGAATTTCCCGACACATTTGCATTTAGCTTCATGGTATTCCCCAAAAGGGAAATCAATTTTTGCAATTGATCTATTACAGACACTCAGCCTATATCCATTCCTCCACACGAATGGCTCCCGCCAACTCGTAGAGAACTAAAGGAACACCAGAAGGATCATAGACAGCTTTGTCAGCCGAGTATCTCACCAATGGGAAAGCACGGCTCGTTTGTGAGAAAGAAGGATGGCTCCCTTCGTATGTGTATAGATTATCGGCAATGAAGTCACTATCAAGAATAAGTACCCGCCTCCCAAAATAGACGATTTGTTTGATCATTTACAACTAGCAAGGTATTTTTCAAAGATTGACTTAAGGTTCGATATCATCGTGTCTTCGGGTTCGTGAACAAGATATTCAAAGAATTCATTTAGGACCAGATATGGCCACTTACGAGTTCCTAGTCATGTCCTTCTGACCGACCAATGCCCCAATAGCTGTCTGGGCGGACCCGATGAACAAACACGAATTCCATACCGACTAGTTTGTGATAGTATTTATTGATGATATTCTAAGGTATTCCCGCCTCAAAGTGCGCATCATCGATCATCTATAAAGGCTCCAAATTCTCAAAGATCGCCAGCTATATGCAAAATTTTCTAAATGTGAAATTCTCGGGCTGAATTCGGAAGAGTTTTCTTGGGTCATATTGTGTCAAATGTTGGTATACAAAGTAGATACGCAAAAGATAGAGGAAGTGGATAAAAGGCCTAGACCTACCACTTCGACCGAGGTACGTAGTTTCTGGGTTAGCCGTGTATTACAGAAGGTTCGTGGGAAGGATTTTCCACTTAGCAACACCTTAACCAAACCGACGCAGTATAAAAGTGAAAAATTCTAGTGGACTGAGGTATGTGAGCAGACCTTCCAGGAACTGGAAAGCAGATTGACATCAGCACCAGTTCTAGCATTGCCAGAAGGATCAAAGGGATATGTAGTTTATTGTGATGCTTTGGGTGTTGGGTTAGGATGTGTGTTGATGCGATGGTAAGGTGATTGCCTATGCTTCGAGGCACTGAGGAAGCATGATAAGAACTATCCAACCCATGACCTGGAGTTATCCGCGGTAATTCATGCCTTGAAAATATGGAGAGACCTACTTGTATGACGTCCATGTAGATATTTTCATCGATCATAAGAGCTTGCCGTATGTTTTCACCGTAAAGAGTTGAATTTGCGGCAGCGCGCCGGTTGGAGTTGTTAAAGGATAATGATGTGAATATTTTATATCACCCAGGAAGGGCCAATAAGAGCAGATTCCTTAGCCGCAAATCCATGGGAAGCCTGGCATATTTACAGCCCGAGTAATAAGAATTGGCCTCGATAATTGCACTCGCTGGCCGCCTTGGCCGTCAATGTTAGAATTAGGAGACAATAGAGCGGTAATCCAGAATACCACGGTGTCATCATTGGTTGTGGAAGTGAAGGAACGACAGTATGAAGATCCTAGTCTGGTTCAACTCAGAAATAGGGTCCAACGAGAGAAGTGACAGAGCTATGTAACCGAGGATGGAGTTTTGAGATAGGACGCCTCTCGTGTTCCAGAGCATTGTGTGGCTTCACTAGAAAATTATTATGAGGTACACTATGCCCGTTACTCTCTCCATACAGGTTCGACAAAGATGTACCATGATGGCGTAAGAGGTTTACCGTGGCCGGAATGGAAAAAGGGGATAGCAGAATACGTAGCTCAAAGGTCCCAATTGCCAATAGGTGAAAGCTGAACATCGAAACTGTGGGATCGGCTGTGATATAGCCATTCCTTTATGGAAAGGGGAGGCAATTAATATGGATTTCAGAGTGGTGGTTCCCTTACACAAGGCGTAAGTATGATTCTATTTGGGTAATTGTTGATAGTTGACAAATCACCACTTTCCGCCAAAGAAGGACTACCTTTTTCAGTCAAGATTATGGTGAGTCAGAGAAGAATGGAAATAGTCCAATTGCATGGTGTTCCATTGTCAATTATCTATGACAGAGGGGCGCAGTTTAAGCGCCTAAGTTTTTGGCAATCCTTCATAGGGGCCTGGGGATGTAGGTTAACCTCGAGCACAACCTTCCATCCTTAGACAGATGGCAAAGTAGACCAGATTATTTGACACTGAGGATATGTTAATGGTGTGTGTTATATTTTGGAGGTAGCTAGGATGAACATATAACGCTTATTGAATTTTCCTATAATAACAATTATCATCCAGCCATTCAGATGGCGCCTTATGAAGCGTCGTATGGGTGGAAGTGCGCATCTCCACTGGGTTGGTTTGAGGTGGTGAGAATTAGTATTAATTGGGCTAAATATTATTCATCAACAAGAGAAAGTAAAGCTTATTAGGGAACGCCTGTTGATTTTCAGAGCCAAACCATAAATCTTATGCTTAATCGTGGTGACTGGGTATTTCGGGAAGTTTCATCGATGAAGGGGTGATGAGATTTGTCAAGAAAGGAAAGCTTAGCCCGAGGTCATTGGGCCTTATCGAATTCGCAAGGATAGGCCAGTGGCATATGAATTGATATGCCTCAGAATTGGAATCCGTTCACCCAGTTTTCCACGTATCAATGCTGAGGAAGTATAGGAGATCCTCCTGGACAATCCCAGTCCAAGATATCCAAGTCACCGAGGAGTTAAATAATGAAGAAGCTCCAAAGAGTCATACTAGACCGGTAGATCCGTAGGATTGAGAACTAAAGATGTGTCTTCTGGCCAAGGTATTATGGCGAAATAAGAATGAGAAGAGATGACCCGAGGCAGAAGATGATATAAAAACATAATATCCGCACCTATTTCAGATTTAGTCGGGATTGGGTAAGTTGAAGGTATGTTGATGTTGTTGTTGTTTCATGAGTTGTATTATATTCAGGTATATGTGGAGTAATTAACTTTAGTTTATTGGGAAATGAATGCCATAGTATTGTGTGGAATACCTGTATTGGGCTTTTCTACATTTCAGGGTTTTTGGATAGTCCATATTACAGGGGAGACTCTGCCGAAATTTTTCCAGAACAAGTAATTGCAAGTTAAAGTTCTTGCAAGAAGAAGTTAACATTCGAGGAGGAATGTTCTTAAGGGGGGAGGATGCTACACCCCATAAGTTTATAGGGTTTAAAGGCCTATTCGCATGTTGGCTGAGAGTTTTAAAATGCTCATGTGCGGAGGAGGCCTGGGGAAAGGCCGAACGAGTGCCAAGTTGGGATTTGTGAGAGGAGGCCGAACTGAGCCGCGTGAGGGGGCAAAGTGGCACGGAGCCTCTACCCGCAGATTAGCCAATGTGGCACGAGCCAAACAGTGTTGGCCAACGTGCCACGCTGCCATGTATTCAGCTTCAAGTATACATAGGCCTACCCTTAAACTTTATATCAGTTTTCCACACACCTCCAGACCAGAACAGAGATAAAGACGAAGGGTTCATATAAATTTCTTCCGATTACACCGCCAAACGCCTTCCAAATTCAAATTAACTTCGGGTATCGAAGTATAAGGCTCTAGGGAGAATTTTTACGGAGTTAGTTTCATGAAATTCGCCTTGAGAATCGTCGTCCCGCCAAGCCAATGTGATTGGAATTGCTCCAAACTAGTGATAATACAATCTTAGGCTTAAAGTAAGTACTTCTCCCTTCTAGATTCCCAAGAAAGTACGAGTTTTCGATCGTATTTTGATAAGTGAATATAGTCAGTATATATACATATAAGTTATTGTTTTCTTCCAATATAATAACGAAGATAGCTCTATTCTTTTATTAATGTGATTGCTGGGCTGGGAAGAACAATGACATCGCCGAACTCGCGCTAATTGGTAAACAAAGAATTAAGGTATGTAAAGGCAGCTTCTCTTGGCAAGTTTGTTTCTTTAGTATAGTAATCCAATATGAATCCTCGTAAATTATTCAGTAATATTTTTATCAAGTGTTCGGTATGTTATTATACGTATTTATTGTTATCGGTTGAGACTTGTGATTGTATTGTTTTAAGGATTACCCCGTATAGCTCTCGCGTGGACGCCTCTGTGGTTGGCTAGTTGTGTTGACTCGTCCGCCAAGGGCGAGGATACATTGCTCTACAGAGCGGCATGCCGTCCGCAAGGGATGAAGATGGGGAGCCAGCCCTCATATTTTTCCGTGGTTGGCCTACACTTCGCCAAGCGCTTGCGTCCGGGGTGTAGATTTCAGGAGTCCTTCATACTTAGGCACAAATTTATAGTCGTGGTCCCGGGGCCACCAAGTTGCATACCCGGGATCGGCAGGATGCTTATAGTTACTAGATGATGTGGTATGACCTGATAGGGGTATATAGGGATTGAGATGTACTCACTAGGACTAATGGGGGCCCAGGTTGGTTGTTCTGGGTTTGATTGCACCTTCGCTTATGGGTGATGTGCAAGGTTTATGTATGTTTCTTTAGTTACCGGAGTAGTTAGATGCGATGCCCCCGTTGTCGTATGACTCCTACTCTACTCATTATAGTTATGTTTAACCCTGATTCTATTAATTCAGTCAATTTTAGTCTATTTCCCTTTACTTCGATTATTGTCGCCGACATACTTTCGCCATTTACGCTATTACTTGACATACTCAACACCTGTGCTATTGACGCTCCTTTGGGGAACTGCATTACTTGCCTGCAGGTACACTCAGACAAGAAGCAGATCCCTCATAATTCCAGTAAAGCGGTGGCGTGAGCCTTCACCTCCTATCATCCGGAGCTTAAGTGATAGAGGTTCACTTTTTGTACAAGATGGGTAGGTCGGGGTCCTGTCCCGACCATCTTATTATTCCTAGAGGCTTGCGATTGTATTATTCCCTGTGGTTAGTAGATATCAGCTGTGTGGGGCCATACGTGTTTTAGATTATGTGTGTTGGCTGTGTGGGGCCTTGGTTAGTTTAAGTGATTGATGACCTTGCTCTGGTCATAGTTTAGTTAGCGCCTACTTTCGCTTTTCAGTTATAACTAGACATCATGGTGGCCTTATCGGCACGCATAGGACTCCTATATTCATTTGTCTATGGTTAGCTGTTTACTACGTGTGGCTATAGGCCTTGCTCTACGGTGTTGTATTTATAGCCGCCATATAGCCCGTCGTTTTCTTGACTCTAGAGTTAGAGTCAACCCTACACCAGTGGTTCTTAGGCTCAATCGGTTCAGTAGTTCAAATCCTAGTCGGGCGCTAGGTGCAAGTCATGCCTCCCAAGGCGGGGAGTGACAATTATTTCATAAAGTCGTTGGTCCAAATGACCGCGCGAAGCGTGGATATTTCTACCAGTTACTTTATATAGAGGGCTCGGTGATGCCCGTGCGCGACGCCCATGTGATGCCCTTTGTGCTGCGCGTTTGCCGCTTCCTGTCTCGGCGCCTCGCATATGGGTGCTTTTCCAGCCATAGTGCTATCTTCAAATGAGCATAACTTTTTGCTCCAACTCCGATTGACGAGCGGTATTTTTCACTATAAACTAGAATGAAATCAATTTCATTTTATAGGTTATGGGACTTCTGAATTATTATATATTTGGAGATATATTCATTTAAAATTGACCCTTATTTACAAACTTTACATACTCTTCGCTTTTCCCTTTGCACATGTTTCCCTCCTCACCTACGGACAACATACAACCCATAATTTCCTTAATATGACATATAACCATCAAATAATCATCAAAAATATTTGTGGGTGTAACAATATATATATATATATCACTGTGAGTGTTGGGGACTTACTTTACTGTGAGGGTACATGGATTGTGTTGCATTCTCACAATTGTCAAGAGCATTAGCATTATGACAAATGCTCATTCCGTTAATAGTTTGATGCCATTTATAGATCCCTTTGTGTCAGGAGTTGTAGTTGCATAAGCATAGCTATCTTGGTTTTTAATGAAAGAGGTCAATACTTGATAATGGTCATGTGTGCAAGTTTTGGTGTTGTTGGCTATAGGCCTTCTAGTTTACTTTCTAGTTGCTGTATGTGTACTAGTGTTTTCGTTTCTTCTGAGGACATGTAAGTTCTAAGTTGAGGGTGTTGATGTATCATGGATTTATGACATTTTACGCTTAAAACATAGAAAATGTGTTATGACGTAGGTGTGTTTATATAGATATGTGATGCTTTTACCTTGTTTCTCACTAAAATCGCCCGTGGAGTTGGATTGTGGAAAGGAGCAGAAAAGTTGCAGTAGAAAATGGCTTGCTACAGTCTCAAGATAAGCCGTACCTATCAACCGTAGCTGATACTTAAGAGAAATTGAAAAGTGCTGGGCCTAAGTACGACCTACATGGCATTGCCGTACAACCTGGTATGAACCGTATCATGAGCCATGAAAACTTTAGAGGATATGGACTTGCAATAGCTCCTAATATGAGTGGAAGCCACAGATCGTGATGGCAATATATGAGCTGTACCAAGGAGTCATGGAAATTTCAAAGAACATGTCAACCGGCGTATCCGAGGGTACAAGTGCATTCCATGAGTCATAGTGCCAAGGTAATGACCATACCAAGGACATGTGGTGAGATTCAGAGGATGCTAGCTTTAAGAAGTCCAGACCATGACAGACACTTATGACTCGTAGTGGCTTGTACGAGTCATACCAACCTCTACGACTTGACAAATTCCGATGCCGCATTTCATAGTATGGATTAATCCGTGACTCATAGCATCATGGATACGATCCCCGTAAGATGAAGTGGAAATAGTTTTCCTATTAAGTTATGAAAGGTTTTCATTAATTGTATAAATACTTTTAGGTTAATTTTTTTAAATAGGTCGATACTTTTTACTTGTATTAATAGTTTTTGGGTTTCCTAAGTTCTTGGAGAGGAAATACTTGGATACTTGCGCATAATTCATTATTGTTCTTGGAGAGAAAATACTCGGATACTTGGGCATAATTCATCATTATTCTTGGATTTTGACAAGTAATTGTGCATTTGATTCTTTGGTTCTTCTTTCATTAATATTGTAAGTCTTCAATTATGTTTTCTTCCATGAAATATAATTTTACTCTTGTAATTATGAATAACTAAACCCTCCATAATTAGGGTTGTAGCAACCATGGTGGAATAACAAAATAGGGTTAACACAGACTGATTCTAAACCTACGAATGTTTGTATTGTTCTTTTCTTTATGATTAATGTTTCTTAAAGATATGCAATGTTAGGACTAGCTTGAATTCTCCTTTTTCTTGAACCTAGAGAAGTAGTATTAGGAAAAAAAAGAACAACAAATCCTTGAAATTTGGTTTCATTGAATAGCTTGAGCTACGGCCGTCAGGAGAATTAATTTGGAACTATTGATAAAGGTTAAAGTGGAATCGCTCTTGTAGATCTAACTCGTGATTGGAGTAGAGTCATCTAATAGGGTTAAACTGGCCAAGCTTAGATGATTACAATTTATCAATTCACGCTAAGTATTGGGATAGATCACGAGTGTAATAATCCAACCTAGTTAGGAAGCCATAGGGAACACTTCCCTAGTTAATTGCATAACTATTAATCACAACTCTATTTCAAAATATCTTACTTGATTTAACCTCCTTTCTTATGAAATAATTGAAGTAAAAGTGTGAATACTAGCATTAGTCTCGTATCTTAACCATATTTTATCGACCCCAAGTTTAGTTGGGTTCTTTATTGATAATGTTCGCGTTATACTTCATCAGGGGTGTAATTTTAGCATTATCATTGTTCGATGGTGACATTTATCTATAGAGGGAAGGAAAATTTTTAAATTTTGGGTTGAATAAAATCCCCTTTTTGATTTGATATAGTTTTGTTGCGATTTTGACCGTCATCATTTATTGGAAGTTCTCATATTCAAGAAGAAACTCAAGGAAGTCAAAATGTACTTTAATATCTATTCATAAAAATCATAGTGTCTTTTGGAGTTGATCTCCTTGGATTAACCCTATGTCGATCCTACTCCTGAATTAGATTCAACATTCAAAACTATTCCCATTGCTATTGATGTTGTTGTTTAACTAGCGTAGTACCCGATTATTTGCTCGTCAGCCTCTATATTCCTGCCTTAGTGTTGCATCTAAAAGTGTGGTAATTATTGGTCTTCCAGCATTCTTTTTTATTTTCGAATTGTTTAGGGCTACATATTTTATATTTACCTCGCGCTTTGGTTGTGATATATGCCAACGAGATTCAATTTACATAATCGTATCCGTAGTTCATGTTAATCAAGGTTGGAAATATATAAATGCTTATGCATATTAATCAATGTTACAAGCAATTTGAAATTTAGTTTATTATTTCTTTCAAGTAGCCTTATTCCTAAGAAAACATTTTGAAAATATAGAAAAAGGCGCAAAGATATCTAATAGGAACATTTGTGAGAGTCGAGATACTGTCTCTTCTACTGATTTTTCTTTTAGCTTCTTTGAACTGAGAAGACAAGAAATCCCAAAGTTGACTACATTTTGGATGCCAAAGTGTTTGGGATTTATCTTACATCCCAAATCTTCCTATTTAATTTAGCTTCTTCTCTATTCTTTTTCTTTTGTATTTGCTACTATTTATTATTTTCTTTATCTACTTTGTGATATATCTGTTTTCATGTTTCCCCAATCACCTAAGCTTCTTCATGTCTCTAACAAAGTGTTGATTCGTCCCTATTGATGATTTTACTCCATTACCGGATTAGGTCTCTTGAGTGATTTCACTATGACATTTATCAAATTTTCCCAAATACCTATCCTGCAACCACAACTCGTGTAATTCCATGAAACTAAAGTTTGAGGCTTTGCTGTTCTTCTCTTTTCTTAATCACTACTTCTCTAGGTTCAAGAAAGTATAGAAACGAGCAAGTCCTAATGTTGCTCACAATTAAGAAAATTTATGATGAAGAGATAAACAATACTGTGCAATCGTATTTGTTTAAAATCACTTTCCAACAAGCTATCATAAGGAATTTTGTGATTCAGGCACTCAGTTAGCTTCTTCTTTAACCTCAGTCATGTCTCATGAAATGCCTGCCTTAAGCTTCACAAAAAATTGTAGATATCATCTTTGAGTTGCACCATTGATGAAGGGTGTATTTACGCACTTCTTAGCCATATTTATAATTAGGAGAGACTAAAACCTCCACAACAAGGATTGCGGGAACCATGGGAAATTAACAAGCTAGGGTTTGCACAAAGTGATTCTAAACAAATACTAAATGCTTGTATTGTTTTCTCTTCATATTTAAATATTTCTTAATGGTGCACAATGTTAGAAATGCTGTAATTCTTTACCTTCTTGTTCCTAGAGAGGTAGAGATTATGGTTATAGCACAAATAAAACCTTTATATTTACGATCATTGTATAACTTGAGCTATGGTCGAGGGAATACTTATGAGACCTAATCCGATAATTGAGTATAGTCATCCAATAGGACGAAGAAGTCGCTGGATGAACTATAGTTATTAGTTCTACAAGTAAAGTACTGGGATAGATCACAAGTGTAAACCTAAACTAGTTATGAATCCATGAGTAACACTCACCCTAGTTAATTGCATTAATCTATAAACAACAACCAATTCTCAATCTTGTCTTATAATTTCTTTTATAAACCACCTTCTTTTGGAGATAACATACTTAAAAACATAAATACTAGCGTTATTCAATATTCTGACCTTTTTCCCCATGGGATCTACCCCAAATCCTGTTAGGATCTTTATTCACAAAGTTCGCTTCATACTTTATCAGGAGTGGAGTTTGAGCATTATCAAAAAGTGGCGCCGCCACAGGGAATAAGGCTTAGATTAGATTAATTGATCGTGTTTAACTTTAGTCTTTATTCCTCTTTTATGGTTTTTCTTTTTCTGATGTGTCACAGGTTAGTATGGTAAAACAAGCAAAGCCAAAATGTGACCATGATCTCAAAAGGTATCTTGCCGAAGTCCGACAATCAATATACCTACATCATGCTACAACGTTAAATCAGCGCTACTTAGAGGCGAGCCAAGATGATTTTTGAATTTTGTAATGTGTTTGTTCAAGTGTGTAGGTGTTAAATCATAATTTTTAATGAATTACATGTCAATCAATAAACGAGGAACACAGTTAAGTATTGGGGCAAAGGCTCAAAGCCAAGAAAGCCGTAAGGCCTGGCAGGTGAGGCGCAGTAATAAAGAACCATAGGGCCCGGTGCAATGACCAGTCCAATCCCTGCATTGAGCGCCACGATGCGCAACAAGTTTGGTGTAGGGAGTGCTGCACCGCGGAGAAGCCGGTTCCAGGCACTGTTTCACATCAGCCGGTCGACCCGACCTATGAAGGTATTTTAAATAGCCAAAACCTAATTTTTCCTCATTCTATCAGCTATTCGCGCCGCACACCCCAAAAATACCAAGAAAATTCTCCAAAAACTTCATCTTTTCTTCAAATTCTTCCAAAATTCTTTTTCACTAAAATTACAAAAGACAACATTTTTCTTGTGAAATCCCAATAATGTCAGCAAAATCAATATGTTGGAAATGAGTGGCTTCTTCAAGCCAAGGGTTAAAAAGAGCAAGGTGAGAACTAGTGGAGGAGAAGATGATGTGAGTATGGCACCATAACCATTGAGGCATTATGGTCTTCGTTGGGTCACGGAGCAAGAAGGTAAAAAATGGTTTAAAGAGCATAAAGATTCCAAATACTCACATGATATATTTATTGGATAAAATTGTTTGACACTAGTTTTCTCACATGGTAGATATATTACACACTCTTGACTTGATTTTATATTTAATTTCTGAGTTATTGTAATACGAATATGGTGAGGGAATTTTTGCTAATTAGGAACAAAAGGAGAGGTTAAACCAAGTCAAAATTAGGGACAAATTATCAAATTTTCATTAACAATTTGAACAGATTACTTGGTACACCTAAAGTTAACCCACATCCTTTTGTGAACATTGTGAAGAAACCCCTATAGAGACATTAGGCATACTATATAAAAGTGTCCCTACTTAGTTGTAAGCAGCGGACTTGCCACCAAAAATCTGCGGTATCATGGTTAATTTCCATATGCTCACATGAGTAGAGAGGCACATGTTTGGTTGAAAATTATTTGTGCTTGGTTAGTGCCCGGGAAGCATGTGACCCATATTACTAGGGAAAGAGTTTGTCTTGTCTATGCTTTGATAACTGGGATGCAAATAAATGTCGGGGTAGTCATTAAGAATGTGTTGAAAAGAACAAGGGTGAAAATGGGCCAAAGCCAGTTTGGGGGTCTCTTGACCCGATTTCTATGTGGATATTAGATTGAGGAGAAAGAGGCGTAATATAAACCTATGTATTGACCCTAGGGAATTGATGACTTTCGTGATCCGAACATGGGCTTGGATCGAGACACGGGACAAGTGAACTCGAGGGACTCCAAGTCAACCCATGGCATGAACATAACATCTAACTCAATCATAAACGCGAAAGATCAACATGATAAACTTAGAGAAGTCTAAAATAAGAATAACATTAGAAATACACACAAATCAACATTACATTCTATGTCCGAAAAGCCTACATACCGATGAGTTGATGGGATAGGACCCCAACTAACTCTAATTCGGAAAACCGAATACATAAAGAAAACTCGGAGCAAAGCATGATTCTTGGGAGATGGTGACGCACCAACAAATGTGGGATGCTAAACTTTGAAAGGCCGGCTAAGGACAAGGCCGAGTCCGAGTGCCTGAGCTCGTATGATAAACACAAAGATAGGCGTATGCGGTCAGTACGCGAAATGTAGCTAGTATGCAAGGTAAGTAAACCGCTTAATTAAATAAAATCATTTTAAACATGCATGATATAAAAACATAAACAAGACAAGAATTCTGAGACTAGGGATTGCATGCTATTTTCGAAATCATGATTCGAACATAACATAACATCATAATTGAATTAATTGACCCAAATTTGAATATGATAATCATAAGTAAAATAGAACATTGGGTAAAAGCTGATTTCAAACACACACATATATATATATACATACATACACACACACACATATATATACATATATCATGAGTGATCAACATGTATAACTAAAATCATGAGGAACAATGGGAGACTCGTCATATAATCGGCATACCACGATAGAACTTACGTGTTCCCAACTATTACACTCATAAGGAATCAGTCTAAAAGCCTTGTCGTGGCTAGAGACGCTACCATGATATCGATATCAAGTTGAAGGCCCCTTGGGGCAGGGGATAGCTGACATAGGAGGTTCCAATATAATTTGATCATACCTACGTTGGTGTGTAGTTCTGAGGCGTAGGGTTGATTGACGCTTAACCTACCCGGTGCTAGACGCCATTCTGAAACATGCATATTCTCTCCATCATTTTCAAAAAGCTAATCATTAACCATTGACGGGGCTGGAATAATCATGAATACATATAATTTGAATCATATATGAGGAACTCTTGGCTCAAACCATACAACAAGTTGAGTAAAATTGGGAGTCTAGGTCTAAAATCACGTGGTAAGCTAATTTAACATGAATCATAAACCATACTTGAATATATAGGCATTGCCCAATACTTTTTAACATGCTTGAATTTAACTTGATTCACATTGAAAACAAGAACATAACATGGCTAGATTGAAAACAGGCTTTTCTCATAAAAAATCCATCATACATGAACATACTTCATAAATCTCATGTTCTCATAAGCTTTCATGAATGGTCATCATAAATTTGGAAAGCTAGTAAATATGATTAGCAATTGAAAACATGATAAACTTGCCCATGAATCGTAATTCATCAATTAAACATACTTAGATCAACACCATGAATTGGAATTTTAAAAATTCATGCACAAGTTAAAACCTACAGAATCAACTCATAGATTTTCATGAATTAGAGAGGGATTGGGCATGGGTGTGAAAATGAAATCACCTGCATAATCCTACAAACCTCGGGAAGAACTTATTTTACCACTCCTTGAATTCCAATGAGAATTTGAAGAAAACTTGAAGGAAAATAAGCTTGATCACCTCTAACTTTCTAACTTTGCATACATGAGTAAGAATCGCCAAATTGTTCCTACTCTAGACCTCATCATTCATAGCTTAAAACAACATAGATTAGGGCTTTAGACTTCAGGGAATCATGGAAAACCCCTTACTAGATTCGCAGGAATTAATTGACTGCCAGTCCCCATGAGGGACCGGACGAATCGTCACCCAAGACCACGAGTCGTGGCATCAGTCGTCGTGCACTGTCCAATTATTCGTATCCGGGATCGCCATGGGGACCCTAATAGCTTATTATCAAGTACCACGCATCGTGGTCACAACTCATCACCTTCACTACCCAAATTCTCAAATCATCAGCACCTGGCTGGCCACGACTCATCCCACGAATCGTGGTGTCTGACCATGACTCGTGATGACCAACCGTAGGGTACACAACCAAGTTTTTCTTCCTCCTTCCCATAGCCCTTGACTATAACTCCGACGAACGTAGTTGTGGGACCTAATTTACCACTGTGGTCGTGTATGTGGAACTTCAAAATCCAAAATCTCAACTCTCAAGTCTCAAGACCTCACCACGAGTCTCTTCGACTCGTGGTTCACTCCATGGGTCACAGAATGACCTGGTGCCAATTTTTCAGTTTTATCCATTTCAACTATCGGGTCCGATCTAGGCTTCCTGGTATAAACAAATATTCCTCCTGGGAAGATTCATCCTTGGAATGTTGAACAATTGGCTAATGAAAAGAGCAGAGAAATGTAATCATTATATTAAAATACTGATCATTTAAGCTGAAAACTAACGGACTGATCTACATTGATGAACTGAATTCATGAACCATACATAATACATTGACATGAAAGAAACTTGGGTACATGAACTAAACATGAAAACTAAATAGAGTACTAGGGCAAAACCGATACCTCTCAAGTTGAACCGAGCCGTAGAGAACAAATGTGGGTATCTATCCACTGCGTTTGCTTCAGCTTCCCCACATAGCTCCCTCAACATGCTAATTCATAAAACTTTAACTGAAGCTACTTCTCATTTCTTAGCCTTCAAACCCGACGATCCAATATTTCCACCGAACCTCCTCATAATCCAAGGGCTATTCTTCACACCGACATTGTCCATCGGAACAACTAGAGCTGGTCCACCCAAACACTTTAAGAGCGATACATGGAAAACAGGATGCACAGAAGCTAATTCGAGGGCAACCAATTCATATTCCACCTTGCCAACCCATTTCACAATCTAGTATAGGGACCATAATATAACGAGGGATGAAGTTTCTTTCTCCAAACCTCATTACCCCTTCATGGGGAGCACCTTTAGAAACACCCAATCGTCCACTTCGAACTCAAGTTCTCTTCTTCTCACATCAGCATAGGAGTTTTGGTGACTTTGAGCTATTTTCAATCTATCCCATATGAGTTGAACTTTCTCCATAGCCTCATGGATTGAATCTCGCCCCTACTAATACAGCTTCACTTCAACTTCAAACCAGCTAATGAGCGATCTATATTCCCGCCCACAGAGCCTCAAATGGAGCCATCTGGATACTAGAATGGCAGTTGTTATTGTATGCAAACTCAATCAGAGGTAAATGATAATCCCAAATACCCTTGAAGTCTAGCACACATGCTCTCAATATGTCTTCGAGAGTTTGAATTGTTCGCTCCACTTAACCATCCATTTGCGGGTGAAATACTGTGCTGAGATTAACTTGGGTATGTAGTCCTTTTTGAAAATTTTATTTCCAAAACAAGGAGGTAAACTGAGTACCTCTATCTCATATGATGGACATAAGTACCCCATGCAATCGAACCAACTCTCAATGTATAACTTCTAGCATAATCCTCCGCTAACCGATAGTTTTGACTAGTAGAAAATGGGCCTCTTTGATTAACCTATCCATAACAACCCAAAATGGAGTCATACTATCTACGAGTGCGAGAAACCCGTTACGAAGTCCATATTGATTTCTTCCCAAATTTCAAAGTAGGAATGATAATATCTTGGAGCACACCTCCCGGTCTTTGATGCTCAACCTTCACGTGCTAACAGTTCGAACACTCAATCACAAATTATGCTAGCGTCCTTCTTTCATGCCATTCCACCAACAGATCATCGTATGTCGCGGTATGATCTTGTCCTTGGATGTATAGAATACCTAGATCCATGGCTTCATGCAACATCCAGCTTCCTCAAACTATTAACATCCGGGACACATTAGCTACTCCTGGTACAAAGCACACCATCTCCCCTTAGAGAGAAGACCTCACTCATGATTCTAAATGGCTTCCTTTAACTTTAACAATATAGGGTCCTCATCTTGTCTAGCTCTTATATCACCTACCAAGGATGATTCTAATCTATTCTGAACAATAACACCGCCATTGGTCGAGTTAACTAACCGAACTCCCAACCTTTCTAGTGGATGTGCATCCTTCACCAGTTACTCTCCATAGAGAGCTACTAAGTGCATCTACTACTACATTAGCCTTGCCCTGGGATGGTAGAGGATACTCATGTTGTAATCCTTAAGTAGTTCCAACCACCTCCTTTGACAAAGATTGGTGATCCTTCTTGGCAAACACATATTGTAGACTCTTATGGTCCGTAAAAACATCTAAATGGACCCTGGACAAATAATATCTCCATATCTTCAAGGTGAATACCACCGCCGCCAACTCAAGATCAGTGGTCGGGTAATTTTTCTCATGAACTTTCATCTGTCTGGAAGAATATGCTATAACCTTACCATTCTGCATCAATACACAACCAAGTTTGATTCTCAAAACATCGCAATACACCACAAACTCATCGGTACCCTCAGGTAGAGCACACTCGTGCCGAGGCAGGGTCTTCAACTCCCGAAAGCTCCTCTCACAAGCCTCCGACCATTGAGCCACTTTTTTGAGTCAATTTGGTCAATGGCACTGCAATAGATGAAAACCTCAATAAATCTTGATAGTAGCCAACTAAGACTAAAACACTCTAATAATCAAGGATTCACCCTGGGCCTAGGCCAATTATTCACTGATTCTATCTCATTTATCCAAAACCGCGCTTTCCTCAAATAACTCCGTCCTGCCGGACTCCAGGTCAGATCTTCATTGCCGTTCTTTTACCTCCACAACTAATGACGACACAACGGTGTTCTCACCTTCACGCCTGTCCTCAGTTTCTACTACACGAACGGGTTAGGCTTGCTAATTGGTGTATTTCTCTAACCAACTCCCACTGCTCGAGCTGCAAATACGCCAAACTTCCCATTGATTAATGGCTGAGAGCATCTGCTACTACATTGGCTTTTCCTGATGATACGTAATGTCCACGTCTTAATCTTTCAATAATTCCAACTAGCAACGCCTCGTCGCAAATTCAACTCTCTCGAGTGAAGATATACTCGTAGGCTCTATGATCTATGAAAATATCCACATGGACACCGTACAAGTAATTTCACCATATCTTTAAGGCGTGGATCACTGCTGCTAACTCCAGTTCGTGGGTAGGGCAATTTTCGTGTTTTCAAATTGGCCCGAAGCATATGCATCACCTTACCGTGTTGCATCAACACACAACCCAACCCAATACCTGATGCATCAAGGTTGATACCTGAATACCCTTCTGCACCTTCCGGCAATGCTAACACCGGAGCTGAGGTTAACTGCCTTTAATTCTTGAAACTCTGTCACATGCCTCTGTCCACTGAAACTTTACTATTTTCTACGCCGCTTAGTCAGAGGTGCCGCCATGGTGAAGAATCCTCAATAAATCTTCGTAGTATCCCGCTAATCCCTGCAAAACGCGACTTCGGTCGTAGTGGTAGGTCTAGGCCATGTTTTGATCAGTTTCTATTTTCTGCATGTAAACTTGTATACCAGCATCTGACACAAATTCCCTAAGCAAGCATTGAGTTAAGCCAGAATTACATTTGGAGAACTTAGCATATAATCGATTGTCCTTTAAGCAACTGAGCACCGCCCGTAAATGAGCCCGTGTCCGCCTCAGAGCGAGAATACACCGTAATATCATCAATAAATACTTCATGAACAGGTCCAGCATGGTCTGAAGGTGTTGATCCTCAGGTCCATAAATACTGTTGGGGCATTCGTCAACCCAAAGGACACAACTAGGAATTCAAAGTGTCCACGTCCTAAAGGCCGCTTTTGGTAATGTCTCTTTCATGGAACTCGAACTCCGATGATATCCGGAACCGTAAGTCAATTTTGGAGAAATATCTGGCCCCGTAACTGATCAAACAAATCATCTATTTTGGGAAGCGGATACTTATTCTTGACCGTAACCTTATTCAGCTGCCGATAATCTATACACATGCGTGAGCGAGCCATCCTTATTTCTCACAAATAGAACCGGCGCACCCTACGTTGAAGTACTCGGCCTCGGAGCAAAGTCTTATCTAACAGATCCTTCAACTGCTCCTTTAATTCTCTAAGTTCTGCAGGAGCCATTGATACGGAGGGATTGATATGGGCCGAGTGCCCGTAGCATGTCGATTGCAAAATCTATTTCCCTTTCTAGGGAATACCAGGCAGCTCGCTCGAAATACATCGTGGAATTCATTCACCATCGGAATAGGACTCGGAGTGTCGGAGACTTACCCGAACATCCTGAACCCTGACTAGGTGGTAAATACATCCCTTAGCTATCAACTTGCTCTCTTGAAGGTAGGAAATAAACTCTACTCTTTTTGGGCGTAGCAAGAGCGTTTTCCACTCGCACGCTCCCCCCTCGGAAAGTGGAATCGCACCGCCTTGGTCCAACATTCTACGTTGGCATAGCACGACACTAACCAATCCATACCCATAATGGCATCGAAATCAATCATTCTAGTTCTACCAGATATACCGTAGTATGACGATCACAACTCCTTACTGTACACTCGATAAATTCTCGCTAGCTATAATGGAGTCACGACGGGTGTAGATAATGAGAAGGGCTGCTATAATAAATTCTAGTGCAACACTAAACTTTCAAACCACAAGCCAGGTAACATAGGAAAAGTGGACCCTGGATCAATCAGTACATAAGCAGTGGCATGAGCAAATATTCATCATACCCGCGTTACAACATCTAAAGACGCCTTCGAGTCCTATCTCCCGGTGGTTTACAGGTACCGCTTGAGCCCGTACTTGAGCTAGGGGCCCTGATCTACCTTGACCTCTACCTCCAGCTCAGGAACCTGAGGGCCTACGCCCTCCCGAGGCTGCTGGAGCTCGTGGGCCTGCGGATTCCCTATCCTGGCTATCTCGGCACCTTGCCCCCTCGGCCGGAAAATCTCTCATCCAGTGCCCCTCCCGCCCGCATATATAACATCCCGAGGAGCCATATCTACAAGCTCCGATGTGAGGTCGGGCTGCAAATAAGGTAGGGTGGGGTGTATCTGCTCTGCTCTACCCTCCTCTGAATCCACCGTTCGAGAACTCGCCACTATACTCTAATTGCCCTCGATGAATAAATCTACCCTCTGCTGTTGTGGTGGAGGTAGGGGTCTAGGGGGTCTATGTGGACAACTGCGCTTGGGTCCTCTTTGAACCCCTCTCTGTATCTCATCTGATCTATCCCTGCGGCACTGTTCCTGATTTTTCTGTCTACCGTCCTATTGTCGCTTTCTAAGGCCCTCAACAGTCCGCACCCGAGCAATGTCCATATCTTCCCGTAAGGTAGCCGTCATGTGTATGCCTCAATGTGCCCGGTTCGACTCCATAATAAAACACGTGGACTCCGGATGGCATGGTGTCCACAAAAGCTGGAGCATAGCGGGATAAAGAGTCAAACCGTAAGACATATTCTCTACGCTCCGCCCTCGCTCCAAGTGCAAGAACCGATCCATCCGGGCCTACCGGATCTCCCGTGGCAAATAATGGTCCAGAAAGGCCTTTGAGAAGTCAGGGACTGTGTCGGAGGGGCAACATCTCCTCCGAGACCTTCCCAACTTTCGTACTCATAATACAGCCTATGTCTCGTAACAAAAATACCGCCATCTCAACGATTCTCCTCAGAGGGTGTCACATGCATGACCCGGAAGATTCTCCGCATCCGATCTAGAAATCCCGGGGGTCCTCTCGCCCATCCGACTTCGCGAATTGTGGGGGGACCCAATGCAAAAAATTCCTCGACTCGAACGCGATCCACCTGATGCTCATGACATGTACCGATCGCGCATGGCCATCATTGTGCAAACATAACAACTGCACTGCGAACTTCCCGGTCGGATGGTGTAGGTACAGGAGTTACCTGAGGCGGTGTCGTTCCGAATGGCTCCTCGGTGAGATGGGGACCGCCGAGAAGGCTATGATGATGCTCTATCGCCCTAAGATCGGGCTGACTCTGAATGAAGTCGGTGAACTCGCCGTGCCTTTCTCCCGTCGCGGTATCCAACCTTCTACCGTGGGCAGGTGTCAGTCGGGTCCGCCATTTTTATCTCAGACAAAGAATATGATAAGTTTAAGAACCTCACCATATACTGCATCGTTTCATGGCACGACTGAATATGAAGAAAAGAGTAAATCATCCTATTATGCCTTGCAGCCTCGCCATAGTATGTGGTGCACAACACATCCATAGATTAGATTCTACTTAGCACGGCTTAATTCTCGGGACACAACCCGCTCCGATACCAAGTTTGTCACGCCCTCCTTGGGGGGTATGATCTGGCACCGTGCCCTATTGGGACTTGGACTACTAGACTACCGTGCCTAGGCACATCCGGTGCCCGGCTGGCTCTAACCTCGTTCATGGAATCAACGGGTTATATAATCAATAAGAAATACAGCCTTATCGACTGGGCCTATAGCCACCTATACATAACATCACCAACCATAATCATTCTCATATAGGGCAAATCATGGGCCATGTTGCCCATGCTGTCCAGTTTATTTTAACTCAATATAATGAATACCGAATACCCACGTGACCGGAAAGGTCACCACTACTATCTCAATACGGCCCTTAATAATGACCAACACAATCATCAACACTAAATAGCTAAACAAACGCACGACCCCACACAACCGGCACAACTAACCACAGGAGATATATATACACAATCTGCACTGCCTCTAAGAATACCGATAAGATGGTCGGGATAGGGCCCCGACTCCACCAGATATACAACAAAAGAAAATGAACTACACTCTCCGAATATCAAGCCTGATGACAGGAGCCGGCGACTCATGAGCTGGCCGGAATCACGGGACGCTCCTCATCTATGAGTACCGCAGTAAGTAATGCAAAGATCCCAATGGGCATCAGCATTCACTGGTACTGAGTATGCAAAGCGAACTGATCATAACTGAATACAACATAACATAACTAGAAACTCAACAAGAGAAGATATCTCAAATCGTCACCTATAGAATCTCAATGTGCTTTTCTGTACCGAGAATAAGGCAGGAGCATACCTGCTGACGTGGCGATCTCGCTGTCTATTAGATAATAAATAACATATATAGTATACATATATAACAATCATGACCAATACCCGCCCCCATAAGCCAGAAGGTGCCAACCAACAAACAATCTAATACCCCTACCCGAGTAAAAATCATCCAAAATAAATCACTCCACTCGTCTACTAACTACCAACACCTCTATCATCCCCCCCGGTCTCCAAACTTCGGGTTATGGCCTCTAATATAAATAACTGTGTTTGAGCCCGGAGGACTCCTGTACTGTAATCTGTAAACTTTAACTGTGTCTGTATCTATAATCTATCCCCCGGGCGCAAGTTTTCGCACAACAAGGTAAGCTATATTGTTATGCCGATCGCCTTGATATGGGAATGCTCCATCCCACCTTCGTCCTACTGGCACGGAATGCTACCCTTGGAGTGACGTATCCCTACCTTCACGGTGGGTCGACACAGTTACTAACCTTGGGGCGGTGAGGACGCTCAAAGGGTGCCCCTCATAACACAAAATGTCTCAAATGAAACAATAATCACATATAGCAAGCATGTTTAAATCAAATACTTTATCTCCAGATTCTCACATTTCTCATTCTCGAACTCTTTCGCATTATACTAATCTCACTCAACTATATTGTATCTCGAGATGTTATCTGACCGCCTGGCTATACTCGTATCTGAGATACTATCCGACTGCCTGCTATATCAGAATCGAGATATTATCTCGATCGTTCGATATTGCTTTGCTAACTTTTATTCTCAATACATATATATCATAACATTATAAACATGCGCCATAAATTCAAACACGTTTGCTAAACTCATACTGACTCACCTCAACTTCTAATTCCTTCTTCTACACCTCACTCTATTTATTATAATCGGGATTACTAACTTGCCGAGAAATTAGCTTTACATACCTTCGCTTTGAGTTTTCAACTAACCGGCGTAGTTCGGCCAAGCATTTCTTTGCTATTTCTCCCAACTGCATTCTTATATATATCAATTAGAACTAAATACACTAATATTCTGGAAGAAAACATCACTTTCGATATATATATAGCCCAAACTTTCGCTTGTCGAAAAACGATCGAAAACTCGCTATTTCTCAAAAGTCTAGAAGGGAGAAATACTCATTTTAAGGCTAGGAGTATATTGACACTAATTTGGAGCAATTCCACTTACCTTAGCTCGGTAGCACAATGATTTGCCGGCCGAATTTCACGAAACTAAATCCATAGGAATGTTCCTTTCTGCTTCAAATACCTCGGCATCTCCGGCATTGTTCAGTTTGGACCGCGTATGATGGCGTAATCGAAGGGAACACTGTAAGAAATCTCGCCTCCTCCTCGTTTTTTCCTCTAATCTTACCGGAAATTATATGAAATGTAACTTTAAAACCGGGCGTGAGGGGCTTATAGAGTTGGGGCCTATAAGTCGATTATGGGAATGCGATTTATAAGTCGCATTCCCGGAATGCTATCATAAGTGCCCATTTTGCCTTGTGACGCGCCGACTTGGCACGTGTCCGATCTTTCCCCGGGCCTTTTTCTAGCATGTATGGAATTTTAAAACTCTTAACCAACATGCGAATAGGCCATCTACATGTCAAGAATTTACGGGGTGTAACAATTTCATAACTAAGGGGTTCATTTATCACTTGGTTAGGGTTAGATATTCTATTTTCGAGACCACGACACTTCAGTTAGTTCCCATTGTGAATGAGTTCCCCAATATGTTTCTCAAAAATCTCCCCGAAGTTCCTCCCGAGCGGGAAATAGACTTCGGCGTAGACCTTCTTCCAGATACCAAGCCCATCTCTATTCCTCATTACAAACCATATAAGCTTAAGGAGTTGAAGTAATAGATGAATGACCTTCTAGATAAGGGCTTCATTAGACCCAGCATCTCTCAATGGGGTGCCCCAGTCCTATTCATGTGAAAGAAAGACAGTACACTTAGAATGTGCATCAACTATCGTCAATTAAACAAGGTCACAGTCAATAATAGGCATCCTCTACCCAGTATTGATGACTTGTTCAATAAAATTCAGGGATCTAGTTGTTTTCCCAAGGTAGATCTAAGATCAAGATACCACCAGCTCATTCTGAAAATAGCCTTCAAAACTCGGTATGGTCACTACAAATTCATAGTTATGTCTTTTAGACTAACCAATGCTCCTACAACTTTTATGGATCTGATGAATAGGGTATTCAAGATGTACCTGGACATGTTCATGATCGTCTTTATAGACGATATTCTAGTTTACTCCAGAACAAAGGAGGTACATGCAGACCATCTGAGAATATATTTGCAGACTCTCAGGGACCGGGAATTGTTCACTAAATATAGTAAGTGTGAATTTTGAATGAAATAAATTTCAATCCTTATTCATGTGGTCTCCAGAAAGGATATTCAGGTGGATCCTCAAACGATAATAACAATCAAAGACTGGCCAAGACCCACTACTCTATCAGATATCGGGAGCTTCTTGGGCCAAGCCAGTTATTACTAATGGTTTGTAGAAGGGTTCTCCTTCATTTCCTCTCCTTTGACCAGACTAAATTAAAAGAAAGTGAAGTTTCAGTGGTCTGATGCATATGAGAAGAGCTTTCAAGAGTTTAAGCCTTGACTCACTATAGCCCATGTTCTGAGTCAGCTAGAAGGTTCAGAAAGGTTTTTGATCTATTGTTATGCCTCTAGAGTTAGCCTTGGTTGTGTTCTAATGTAGCATAGTGAAGTCATAGATTATGCTGCCAGACAACTCAAGGTTCATGAGAAGAATTATCCGACTCACGATCTAGAATCGACATCGGTAGTATTTGCCTTAAAGATTTGGAGGCAGTACCTTTATGGGGTTCATGTGGATGTTTTTCCTGACCGTAAGAGACTACAGTATGTGTTCAGTGAGAAGGACTTGAATCTGCATCAGAGAAGATGGCTAGAATTAATAAAGGATTATGATATGAAAGTGTTGTATTACCCAGGCAAGGCCAATGTAGTGGCTGATGCCCTCAATAGGAAGTCCATGGGGAGTGTTACTCATGTAAAAGAGGATAAAAAGGAACTGAGAAAGGATATTCTTAGATTGGATCAATTAGGGGTCCAGTTAATTGATTTAGCAGAAGGTGGAGTTGTAGTCTAGAGTGGGTTAGAGTCCTCCCTGGTGATGGAGGTTAAGTCAAAGCAGGATGAACACCTAATTATACTTAAGCTGAAGGAAGCAGTCCTAATGAAAGAGGTGGAAGCTTTCTCCAAAGGTGGAGATGGTGTGCTCTGTTATCAAGGAAGGTTGTATGTCCCCAATGTAGATGATTTGAGGCAGCAGATACTAATGGAAGCTCACAGCACCAGCTACTCTATCCACCCAAGTGCCACCAAGATGTACTTCAACCTATGAAAAGTCTATTGGTTGAATGGCATGAAGAAGGACTTTACAGCTTATCATGGAACGGCTAAAAACAACTCAAAGACGATAGAAAACATATGCATATGTAAGGAGAAGGGAGATTGAGTTTGTCGTGAATGATTGGGAATATGAAAATTTCACCTATGAAAGGTGTGATGAGGTTCAGGAAGAAAGGAAATCTTAGCCCCAGATATGTTGGTCCTTATAAAATCCTGAGATGCATTGTTAATATGGCATATGAGTTTGATCTTCCTGCGGAGTTAGCATCGATGCATCCGGTCTTCCATGTATCTCTGTTGAAGAAATGCATCGTTGATACAACCTCAGTAGTATCTTTAGATAGTGTTGGCGCAAAGGATAGTATCTTTTATGAAGAGGTCCGAGTTTAGATTCTAGACCATCAGGTTTTTAAGCTGAGGAATAAGGAAGTCACTTTAGTAAAGGTTTTATGGAGGAATCAACTAGTTGAGGGAGCTACGTGGGAAGTCGAGGATGATATGATGGATAAATACCCTCACCAGTTCCCTTCCAGTTCAGTTTCAGCTTCAGGTGAAAGTTTCCTCCTTAGCACTCTATTCAGTTTCTTGTTAAGTTCATGTCTACCGATTTCTTTCATGTTTTAGCATGCATGTACATAGTATGAATTTAGTTCAGTCATGTATTTCAGTTTAGAGCTAGTTACTCCATTAGTTTTCAGTCCATAGTTCTCTGTTTTGAGATTTGTAGTCCTTCCTACCCCCTCAAACCTAGTTAGCTTTCATTTGAGGAAGAATGTTCCCAAGGGGATATATTCTAACACCTCAGATCCCAGAGTGAATAATTGTAGCAAAAGATTACAGGTTTCAGATCTCATGTCGGGGTGATAGAAGGTGTGATGGCCCATCACATGATTGACAGTGGGTTTGACGGCCATCAGCCAGACGACGGACCGTCACCGGTCCCATCAAATTTTGGTTCTTTTTAGCATGAGGGTGATGGAGAACGCGATGAATCGTTGAGCTTATGACGGCCTAATAACGTCCAAAATACACTCTTCTTTTATAAAAGATTCTAAATGGTCGTTGCTCAAAACAAATATTTTCGACGGATGTTGGGGTCGAATCCCATAAAAAATGAGTCAATAGTTCAAAAGTTAAAAACTAATTCAAACAGAACGCATAATTGTTCAACATTTGAAAAGTAAAATTAGGGAGAAATTAAAGGGAAGAACTATCTAATTCTAAACTATGATTAATTGGGAGGAATTCCAATTGAAGCAATCACAAGTGAGAGGCTAGAGGCATTCTATATATCAGATCTCAATTAAATCAGGAATTTCTTCAATGCCTTAGACTCAAAATTAACATAGATAGCAATGGATAATTATCATTCTCTTTTTTTCCAACCGCTAGAATGTTTCTGCCTTGGATTCTTTTAAACCCCGAAGCCAATTCAAGCAATCCATGACAAAAGCTTGAGGAAGGACTAGCTATTCCTACACTTTCCCTTGAATTGAGTGAAAATGTGGTTCTTAACTATCCCTACATTAGTTCGACTTCATGGAGTGCCCTTGTCTATTATTTCAGACCGAGGTACTCAGTTTACTTCTCAATTCTGGCATTCTTTTCAAAAAGGACTTAGGATGCAAGTTAAGCTCAGTACAACATTCCATCCGCAAATAGAAGGCCAGGCAGAACGGGCCATTCAGGCCCTTGAGGATATGTTGATGGCATGTGTTATGGATTTTAAAGGTAGTTGGGATGATTATTTGCCCTTGATTGAGTTTGCTTATTATAACAGTTACCACTCTAGTATCTAGATGGCACCATTCAAGGCTCTTACAGGCGGAGGTTTGGATCTCCTATCGGATGGTTCGAGGTTGGTGAGGCAACTATGATAGGACCAGATTCAGTTCATGAGGCGATGGTGAAGGTTCAGTTGATAAGGGACTGGTTGAAAACTGCTCAGAGTTGTTAGAAATCGTATGCTGATGTGAGGAGAAGGGAGTTGGAGTTTCATGTGGATGACTAGGTATTTCAAAAGGTGTCTCCCATGAAGGGAGTCATGCGGATCAGAAAGAAAGGTAAACTCAGTCCCCGCTATGTTGGTCCCTATCGGGTTGTGAGAAGAGTTAGTAAGGTGGCGTATGAGTTAGACTTGTCATCAGAGTTATCTTCGGTACATCCCAGCTTTCATATGTCACTTTTGAAGAAATGCTTGGGTGACCCAGCCTTCGTAGTTCCAAAAGACAGCATTGGAGTGAAGGACAACCTCAGTTATGAAGAAATTCTAGTGGAAATCTTAGATTTTCAAGTCCGTAAGCTAAGGAACAAAGAAGTAACTTCAGCTAAAGTATTATGGAGGAACAAACATGTTGAGGGAGCTACGTGGGAAGCCGAAGCATATATGATAGCTAAATACACTCATTTGTTCCCTACCGGCTCCATTTCAGTTTGAGGTATCAGAAATGCCCTAAACCTTTAATCATCTTTTCCCGTTCAGTTCATGTGTACAAGTTTGTTTTATGATATGATAACTGTATGTGATGTCTGAATTCGGTTTAGCTATGTAGTTCCTTTCAAAGGTAGTCGTTCCGACAGTTTTCGACCTAAATGACTGGTAATTATATATGGTGATAGCTTATTTCTGAGTTTTCTGCATGTTTCTAACATTCGAGGAAGAATGTTCCCAAGGGGGAGATATTGTAATACCCCGGGAACCCAAGGATCAGACTCGGGAGTGAAAATGAAGAAAAATTGAAAATTCGAACCAGGTCACAGAACGACTCGTGAGGTGAGTCGTTAGGAGTGAGCACGAGTCGTGAAGTGGCTCGTGGTCAGCTTGGTTTGGCAAAACGTGAATGTGGAGGCCATGGACCTGACCACGAGTTGTGGTCAGACCTCACGACTCATGAGGTCACCCGTGGTCAGCCCTGGAGGTTTGACAAGATGGAGATGGGCAATGTAGGCCACAGAAGGTGACCACGAGTCGTGGTCTGACCTCACAAATCGTGAAGTCAACCGTGGGGTTCCCCTCAGAGTTTTGGGCAGTGGACTCAATAGGTTAAGGCAACGAGTCATGTCATGTGGCAATGACTCGTTAGGTCCCTCGTGAGGACTGGTGACCAGATATTTCCTGCGTTTTAATGAGGGTGTTTTCATAACTTCCTAAATCCCTAAGGCCTAAACAACTTCGTTTTGGATATTTTCTGAGTTAAATAAGAGGAGTTAAGTCCCCATTGCATGTTTATTCTCATGCAAATATTTTAGAGAGGTTTTGGAAGATTCAAGGCCTTCTTCCCCAAGTTTTCTTCAAATTTCTTGGTGGGTGTTCAAGAAACCTCAAGTCCATCTATTCCCAGGTATGTAGGATTTTAAAATAGGTAGAATTCTTCCTCAACCATGCCCAATTTCGATTAAAGTCATGAATGCTTCTGCTCAAATTCCATGGGGTTTTTCCCAAAGCATGTAAATGTGATTTCTCCCTATGGATGGGTTTGAATTGAGTTTTATTTATGGAAATATGCATGATGGGCAGATTTTATTATTATTTCTTTTTATTCATGTTTCAATCTTTTAACTCTAAATTGCCCATTTATGGAAGTTCATGGAAATTATGAGTTATGATGTATATTCATTATTTTTAAGTTTATTGATTATGGAAATGCATGAATCCAAGTTACCCATGTTTATGAACATATTTTTTAAGAAATTGAGTATGATGAAGTATTGGGCAATGCCCACATGATGAAGAACGATTTATGAATTACGAAACGAATTTCATGATTTATCAATTTATGATGTTGCCCAATAAAAAAGGCCTTGATTCTTGGCTAAGCATTTTTAAAGGGGATCCATGATGATAAATATTATTTCCTAGCCAATGAATTTTTATGCATGATGTTAATGTATAT
>JACEIK010000516.1:24319-38259 GCA_018107945.1 Datura stramonium | reverse complement strand
TTCACCGGCATCGGGTCTATCCATATACCCTCTCAAAATCATATTTAAATTGTTGTCTGCATTTTTAAAGTTATAGTTCATTAACACTTAAGTTGATTATTACCTTAATTCAGTCCCTGTGGGATCGATACTTGGCTTGCTTAAGCCATTTTACTACTTGTTCCACCACGTGCACTTGCGTGTAGTTGCAAAACATACCGAACAGGTTGTAAATGTTATGATGTTATGATAATGATCCCCTCAAATGTGGTATCATGCCTTATGCACAACCCTCGTCTGACAAGCCAGGGTCGGCTCTGCTCACTTGAGCGAGACAATGGGGCATCATGAAAGGCTCTACCATGATGGTGTCGGTTATGATGAGTCCTCCCATTGTTCCACATGTTTTTATGAATTTTTAGGTCTATATTATAGGCTCAAGTTATGTTTTGGCCTCTGGGTCTGCAATTGAGCCTGCTAGAGTCTTGGAACTATGTCTGAGCTCTCTGGGTTCCTGTAACTGCACCCTAGGCCCACAAGGCTCGATGGAGCGTTAGTAATGCCAGTATAACATAAGAAGAGGTCTATACGTGAATGGACATAAATATGTCCTTATAGGCCTGAATATAGTCCCTTCGGACATCACATAGCTCCTCTGAGTGATCCATAGCCCCGTAGGCAAGGACACAGTTAGTAACCCTGAAGTTGGTCAACAGAAGGCTATCCTAGGTGAGGTCGCTCCGGACTAAAGTATTACATTTTAGCCTCAATCTAGCACCTCAAAAGGCATACCTGTCCCCTTAGGCCTAATGCAACCACTACTCACCCCTAGAACAGTCTGTATAGCTACCAACAGGCATGCCCCAGGTGCCTACACTTGATTGGGGATTGGGGATCCTAGAAATATTTGCAAACTCTGACGGCCTAGGAAAAATAGGACGAGGTCCATAGTTTCCTGAGTGATACTCTGGAGCGAATACTAAGAAAATGATAACTCATAAGCGAACAGTAAGTTTGTAGACGACCAACTATTTAGTTCCTCTACTTAAAACAACTATTGGGTTGCTACTAATCGGACATGATCCTAAGCAGTCAGCCCTAACTCTCCATAGGAAGCTTACTATAACTCTTAACCTGGAAGTAACACTGTGATACTCTGGCTTTAGTCCTTTAGACCTTAACTTAGTCTATCTAGATTTGATATGGCTCCTCTAGGCGAGCTTTACTGATAATATAGGCGTTAAACTGAATGTTGTATCACCCGGCTATGCCCAATGTTGTCCAACATATCAAGTTAGGTCCAACATCTAACCATAAACTTCTAAGGGCGTGGCACGATAGCAAAGCATCATAATACCTCTATATGGTAAACATGTGAGCTAGGAACTCTCTATGGCGCACCCAGCGTTAGTCACACTTAACATACCTTTTCCCGACTAGGGATACTATGGTATAATCTCACTACGTCTTATAGCAGCTAATACAACATATAAGATCATTATCTACTTTTGAGGGAATAGGTCGTATCACTATATGATGATAATAACTTGCCGAAGAGATAAGCCTTAACATACCTCGAATGTTGATTCTCGTTTATCCAAGTAGTTCTAACCTATAACATATAATTCCACTAAATTGCAGACTCTACGCTGAGTGAATAAGGCTATTTCAATATTGGGACTCAGCAAATAATAATATCTTTCAATAATATTAACTATAGCTCAACTCCATTTAATCCAGTCGAAAACTCACAAATTCCCAAAAATTTAGAAAGTAGAAATGCTTACCTATCACTTGTAGTTGCTTAGGACTGAATTAGAAGAGATTCTGACAACTTTTACTCATCGTGGTTTCGATACTCCTAGCAAATTTTCAAGAAATAACTCTGCAGGGATGCTCCTCGTAGGCCTAGAACTTGTTATCCAAGATGAATTTGCGTTTGGACGGAGTTTAACGGTGTAATTTGTCAAAACATGGATGAAATTATCGCTTGCTTTCTCTACTATGCCAAAGGGAAATTTTAGAAAATGACTCAAGCAACTCACAAAGGGACTTATATAGGTGTTGAGGTAGTGGCAGGGTGGCGTGGCGCACCGGCCATAGCACCAGGCTAGGGGCGCAACACGCTGGGCTAGCCACACCGCATGGCGCCCAGTGCGCCTAACCTCCGGGCCACTTGATGTCGTGCTCGTATACTCACCCCTCGAGCCTTTCATTGCATACGTTGTACTCCCAAACTCTCAGCATACATACGTACGCGTTCATTAGACGATAAAACTTATGGGGTGTAACATCATCCCCTCTTCGGAACATTCATCCTCAAATGTAATCTTAAACTTAAGAGACTCAATTCCTTTAACTATTGACAGAAAAATTTTACAGAGTCTCCTCTGTAATATGGACTATCCAAAATTCTGAATGCAGTAAAGTCCAACAAAGGCATCTCACAAGACGTTACAAGCAATGATACAACATAGCGCCATATGAAACAAGCAAATAACTAAAAAGCACTGATGATATACATTACAACACAATAATTGAACAACAATCTCACCTTAACTATACAATTTGGGTCAAGCCTGGAATAAGTGAGGATATCTAGACCTCCTGTCGACCTCAGCTTCCCAGGTCATCTCTTCTACATTTTTGTTCCTCTATAGGACTTTAACGGAGGTTACATCTTTAGTTCTCAGTCTACAAACTTGTCGATCTAATATAGCAACCGGAGTATCTTCATAGGACAACTCCTTATTAACTTAAACATCCATAACTGGAACAATCTATGATGGGTCTCCTATGCATTTCCGTAGCATTGACACGTGAAAGACTAGATGAACGGATTCCAGCCCTGAAGGCAATTCTAACTCATATGTCACTCGGCCTATACTTTGAAGGATTTGATACGGGCCAATGAACCTATGGATAAGATTCCCCTTCTTACCAAATCTCATCACGCACTTCATAGGCGAAACCTTGAGAAATACGCAATCATCAACATTAAACTCTAAGTGTCTACGCCGCACATCAGAACAGGACTTCTGACGACTCTGGGCTATTAGTAACCATTCTCTGATAAGTTTCACTTTTTCTTCCGACTGATGGATCTTATCTGATACAATCAACTTTGCCAATCGTACTTCAACCCATCCAATGGAGGACCTATATTTCTACCCATATAAAGCCTCATAAGGCGCCATCTGAATAAAGGAATGATAACTTTTGTCATATGCAAATTCATTAAGGGGTATATGCTCATCCCAACTCCCTCCAAAGTCTATCACACACGCCCAAAGCATGTGCACGAGCGTCTAAGTGGTGCGATCTATGTCACGCCCCATCTTGGGAGGCATGACTGGCACCTAGTGCGACACTGGAATCTGATTGACCTTTCTAGGCCTATGCATTTCTGGTGCATACCTACATCCTAATTCAATAAAACTACGAGCTATATCTCGGTTGTAAATATAGCCTCCGGCCGACAAGGACATATAGCCACTTGTAAATGAAAATAGCTACCCAACAACAAGCAACAGAAGAGAGTCCTATGTAGGCCGACAAGACCACCATGATGTCTAGTTTTAACTGAAAAGAAAATCAAGTAAGTATAACTATACTATAGCCGACAAGGCCACTATCTAACAGCTAAACAAGGCCCCATACGACCATCACACAAAATAAAACATATATAGGCCCCACACAGCCAACAAAAAACTAACCACGAGGAAACTTTAAATATGAAAGCCTTAAGGAGTATAATATTGGTTGAGATAGGTCCGCAA
Organism: Datura stramonium; assembly: GCA_018107945.1. Lineage (NCBI taxonomy): Eukaryota > Viridiplantae > Streptophyta > Magnoliopsida > Solanales > Solanaceae > Datura > Datura stramonium. The sequence continues at coordinate 34,501 of JACEIK010000516.1, read as the reverse complement.
CCTACCTATACTATACAATCAAAAAGAACAAACCTTCTAACTAATCATCTTAGGAAGAGGGGAGCTAATTGTACCTCTGACTCAGGCTGAAATCTAAGAAGGTCCTAATCCGTGTCTATCCGAACCTGTATGTAAGTAATGCAGCGTGCCAAGATGGGCGTCAGTTATGTATCGAATATGTAAGGCAATAACTTGAAATAACTAAATAAAGCTTAAAATTAAACTGAAAGTAACTGAGTAAAAGAGATAAAGGTATAACCTAAATAACTTAACTTACTGCTGTCTAATCTAACAGTAAATAGTACAAACAAGAACCTTACCTAGCCCCCATAAGCCGAAAGGTACAACCAGCACAAAATAACCTGCTCGGGGCCTCATAAGCCCTGACAAGCACACTTCAATCTATATACCCCTAAAAGGGTCAAAATGAGTCAACTAATAACTATAACCAACCTACCAGTCCCCTTGGTCTACAACTAAGCCCGCTCGGCCCCTGAACTGTAGCTGCATCTGAGTCCGATGGACTCCTACTCTTTGTACCCTAGGTACTAGGCTCGACGGGGGTGTAGTGTCTATGTGGCCTATAAATAGTCCATCCATGGAATGGACTGTATAAGGTCCTCGGAACTCATCTTCTTCCCTCGCGAATGGCATACCGCTTCTTGGAGCGACGTCATCTACCCCCTGGCGGGCAACAACACAGCTAGTAACCCTGGGTTGTTCATGGAAGGCTATACAGGGAAAAGTCAATAAAAAACTAAACATATGTACTAATCTCAGCTAACAACAACAACTAGTCACAACAACAAGACTTATGGCTTTCTTACTGGGATTGAAATTGTATTATTACATTATAGAAACTAATTTGCCGAAGGAATTTTCCTTAACATACCTCGATTGCCATTTCCCGAACAACTAACGAGTTTCAACTTATACTCAACAACTCCTTCTAGATATAACCGTAATATTGAGAGAAAGATTCTAATTTTAGTACGAAATTCGGCTTAAAATGATAACTTTCGATATTAATAGCGACTATAATTCAACTACGTAAAATACGGCCGAAAACCTATAATTTCCCGAGGGTTCAGAAGAGAGAAATGCTTACTTGATACCTGTGATCGTATTGAAATCATCTTGGGGCAATTCTTACAACTTTTTCTTGGCGGGGTTATGATTTTCCGGGAGAATTTCGAGAAAATAACTTTGTAGTAATGCTCCCTGCGGCCTTAGAACTAGATACTCGGCCGACCCTGCTTTCGAGGCTTCTCTACATGCATCGTTCTCTCTTTATTCATCACAAATCCACCTGTACACCTTCTAATCGTTGACTTTTATGGGGTGTAACATCCTCCCCTTTTAGGAACATCCGTCCTCGAATGTCATTCTTAAACTCAAAGGAGTTAGCTCTCTTAACCAAGATTTAGAAATATTTTGGCAGAGTCTCCTCTGTGGACTATCCGGAAACCTAAAACGTAGAAAAGTCCAACATAGGCGCCTGGTAGGATGCTACAACAACCATTAGATGATAATAAGGGGTAGCTAAATAGCAGTACTGATAGTATAAGCAGTAAAATAATAACTGAACAACAATCTCACCTTCACTGCATAATCTTGCTCAATCTTGGAAATGGTGAGGATATTTAGATTTTATATCATCCTCAACTTCCAAGGTCATCTCCTCTCTATTCATGTTCCTCCATAATACTTTAACAGAGGCGACATCCTCTGTTCTCAACCTGCGAACCTGTCGATCTAATATGGCCACTGGAACCTCTTCGTAGGCTAACCCCAGAATAACTTGGACGTCCTCAACTGGCACGGCTCGGGATGGATCCCCTATACACTTTTGAAGCATCGACACATGAAAGACTGGGTGAACAGATTCTAACTCTGGAGGTAAGTCTAATACATAGGCCACTTGACCTATTCTCTAGAGGATCTGATAGGCCAATGAACCTAGGGCTAAGATTTCCTTTTTTACCGAACATCATTATGCCCTTCATTGGCGAAACTTTCAAAAACACCCAATCACCAACATTGAATTCCACGGCCCTACGCCGCAAAGCAGAATAGGATTTTTTGCGGCTTTGAGCTTTTAGCAAGTGCTCTCTGATAAGTTTTACTTTTTACTCTTACAGGTGGATTATGTCTGGTCCAATTAACTCTGATTCTCCAACCTCGAACCAACTAACTAGGGACCTATATTTCCACCCATATAAGGCCTCATAAGGCGCCATTTGGATTGTCGAATGATAATTGTTATTGTAAGAAAATTCAATAAGGGGTAAATGTTCATCCCAACTACCCCAGACGTCTAGCACGCATGCCCGTAACATGTCCTTGAGGGTTTGAATTGTACATTCTGCCTGCCCATCTATTTGAGGATGCAAGGCTATACTCAGATTAACTTGTGTCCCCAAGCCTTTCTAAAATGAATGCTAGAATCTGGCTGTAAATTGTGCTCCCCTATCAGAAATGAAAGAAATCGGGACACCATGTAATTGAACTATTTCTCTAATATACAATTCAGCATAGTCCTCGGTTAAGAAGGTAGTCCGAACTAGCAGAAAATGAGCCGACTTCATTAATCTGTCAACAATTACCCAGATAGAATAAAATATGCACCTGGTTCAGGGTAACCCTGTTACAAAATCCATGTTAATCCCTTCCACTTCCACATAGGTACTGTTATTTCCTGCATCAATCCGTCGGGTTTTTGATGTTTCGCTTTTACTTGCTAGTAGTTAGGGCATTGCGCTACAAATTCTGCTATACCCTTTTTCATTCCCGACCACTAGTAAATTTATTTTATGTCATGATACATCTTTGTTAAACCTAGGTAAATCAAATAACGGGAACAATATACCTCCGCCATGATCTGTTGCCAGAGTCTTGCCACATCTAGAACGCAGAGGCGACCTCTATATATCAAGACCCCGTCTTTGGTTACCTCAAAAGCTGATACTTCCCCTCACTGAATTTTATCTCTGAGTTGTATCAGGTTAGGATATTCATATTGCCGCTCCTTTACTTCTACAACCAGGGATGATACTGTGATATTCTGAATCACTGCCCCACTGTCTCCCGAGTCTACTATTCAGATGGTTAAACTGGCTAACCGGTGTTATTCCCAACTCCCGCTGTTTGGGCCTCAAGTGCGCTAAACACCCCCTTAATCTATTACTAAGGGCATCTGCTGATATTAGCCTTCCCTGGATAATATAAGCTATTCACTTCATATTCCTTCAACAATTATAGCCAATGATGTTGCTGTAGATTCAACTCTTTCTGTGGAAAGATGTACTGGAGGCTCTTATGATCAGTAAAAATGTCCACGTGCACCCCATAGAGGTAGTGTCTCTAGATTTTTTAGGCGTGAACTATTTCCGCCAATTCCAGGTCATGAGTATGATAGTTCTTTTCATGCTTCCTCAGCTGCCTTGAAGCATAAGCAATTACCTTACCATGTTGCATCAGAACACATCCTAACCCGACGCTCGAAGAATCATAGTACACTGCATAACCCTCTGATCCTTCCGGCAAAGCTAGTACTAGGACTGATTTCAATTTGTTTTCAACTCCTGGAAACTCTGTTCATTTACTTCAGTCTAGTGAAATTTAGCTACTTTGTGAGTTAACTTGGTCAAAGGCACTAATAAAGTAGAAAACCCCTCTAAAAATCTTCTGTAATACCCGGCTAACCCCAGGAAATTACGTACCTCAGTTGGAGTTGTAGGCCTAGGCCATGTCTTTCACGCCTCAATCTTTTGTGAATCTACCTGAATACCAGCATCCAACACAATATGACCCAAAAGGGCTACCGAATTCAGCCAAGACTCACATTTAGAAAATTTAGCATATAATTGGCGATCCTTGAGAATCTGGAGTACTGTTCGCAAATGATCTCAATGTTCTACGTTTGAGTGAGAATACACCAGAATGTCATCAATGAATACTATCAAAAACAAATCCAGATATGGCTTGAAGATGTTGTTCATAAGATCCATGAACATTGCAGGAGCATTCGTCAACCCAAAGGACATGACCAGGAATTCAAAATGGCCATACCTGGTTTGAAGGACGTTTTTGGCATATCTCTCTCCCGATCCTGAACCTAGTGATACCCCAACCTTAAATTGATTTTAGAGAAATAATTCACCCCTATAATTGATCAAATAATTCATCTATCCTGGGAAGCGGGTATTTGTTCTTGGTAGTGACTTTATTTAACTACCGGTAGTCTATACACATGTGGAGGGAACCATATTTGTTTCTTACAAACAGAACTGGCGCACCACACAGTGAAGTACTCGGCCTGATAAAGCCCTTATCTAATAGATCTTTCAGTTGTTCCTTCAATTCTCTGAGCTCAGCAGGAGTTATTTGGTATGTAGGGATGGATATAGGTTGAGTACCTGGTAATAGGTCGATAGCAAAATCGATTTCCCATTCTGGGGGAATACTAGGAAGTTCATCTGGGAATACATCTAGAAATTCATTGACTAATGGAATAGATTGAAGAGTTAGGGATTCTGCTTGGACATCCTGAAACCTGACAATATTATAAATACACCCCTTCTCTATTAACTTTCTCGCCCGAAGATAGAATATAAACCTACCCTTTAGTGTGGCTGTATTGCCTTTCCACTCCCGTATTACCTCCCTTGTAAAGTGGAATCAGACAGTCTTGGTCCAACATTCTACATTGACATAACATGGTGCTAGCCAATCCATATCCGTAATTGCATCAAAGTCAAGCGTTTTTAGTTCCACTAAATCTGCTAAAGTTTAGCGACCAACAACCTCTATCGTGCAGCCCTGGTAGATCCTTTTAGGTATAATAGAATCACGGATGGGCGTCAACACTGAAAAGGGTCGCTAAAGCAATTCTGGCGTTATACTGAACTTCCGAGCCACTAATGGTGTAATATAAGATAAAGTGGAGCATGGGTCTATCAAAACATACACGGAATGATAGTAATTGTCTAGCATATCTGTTACAACATCTAGTGATGACTCTGACTCCTGTCACCCCGGTAAAGTATAAGTGCGATCCAAACCGATACCTGAATTCGTTGCCCCTGATCTTCCTCGGCCTCTGTCGGCTGGAGCTGAGGGCCTACGCCCTACTGGAGATGCTGGGGCACGTGACCCTACTGAAGATTTGTCCTGTTGATCTCGATCACTCTGACCCATGGCTGGACAGTATCTCATCTAGTGATCCTCTTATCCACAGGTGTAACACGCAGTAGAACCATACCTGTATGCCCCAAGGTGATGTCGACTGCAAATAGGGAAAGGTGGCACAGTGAGTCTACTCTGCTCTGACCCTCTCTACTGCTGCGAACCCGATGGTCGTGAGCTCTCGCTGGGTCATGACTGCCCCTGACGGCCTGGTCTACCACCCTTCTATAGCTGTGGAAGTAGAGGTCTGGGTGGTCTACCTGATAGTCGTGGCCTAGGTCCGCCCTGAACCTCTACCTGAGTGTCACTAGGTCTAGCCCTATGGCTCTGCTCCTGACTTGCCCTCTCTGCCTCCCGCTGTCGTTGCCTGATCCCTTCGATACTCTAAGAAAATACTTTAATATGGGCGACATCCATATCCTCCCATAGAGTGGCTATAACACATGTCTCTACATACTCCGAAACAACCCTATAATGAACCGGTGCACCCTGGCTGGCATAGTGTCTACAAAAGCTAGTGCATATCGGGCCAAGGAGTCAAATCTCATAGTGTACTACCGAACACTCATCGAACCCTACTCTAGATGAAGAAACTGATCTACCCGGGCCTATCAGATTTCTCGCAGCAAATAGTGGTCTAAGAAAGCCTCTGAAAAGATGGACCAAGTCGAAGGGAGAACATCTCTACCTCGGGACTTCTCCCAACTCTCGTACTATAAAACTGGTATGTCCCCTATCTGAAGTACCGCTAACTCAACTGACTCCGCAGGTGTGGCCTGCATTACCCTAAAGATCCACGGCAACTGGTCCAAAAATTCCAAAGGGTCCTCATCTCGATCTGTCCCTATGAAATGCGGGTGAATCAGAGCGAGGAACTCTCGGACCCTCGAAATACCAGGTCCTCCTGAAGATTCAGCAACCACGGGTGTCACTAGCTGATGCTGCGCAGCTATCATTTGAGATAACATGAAAACAGCACTCCTAACCTCTTGGTTTTATGGTATCGGTATAGGAGCTGTAGGAGGTGGTGCTGGCACATTTGCCGCTCTGGGTGGCTTCTGGCATGGCGGAGAGTACTGGGAGACCGAGATGAACTCTCCCTATCGCCCTCAGATTGGGCCAACTCTAACTGAGGCACCCTGCTAGTGCCTTCTCTTGCTACGACATCTAACATCCTGCCAGTCGTGGTCTGTCGCATGTCCGACATTTCTCTGTAGACAAGCAGATTATAGTATGCCTCATCCCTATACAGTACAACTCTATGGCATGACTAGAAGAGAAAGAAGAGTAACTACCCTAACATGCATCGCAGCCTCCTGTCTATATAATGTGGTGCACAACACATCCATAGGCGAGACTCTACTTGCCACGTCTTGCAGACTCCCTGGGATATGACCTGCTCTGATACCAAGTTTCTCGTGCCCCACCATGGGAGGCATGACTGGCACCTAGTACCACACTGGAATCCGACTGACCTTGATAGGCCTATGCACGTCTGGTGCATACCTTCATCCTAATTCAAGAAAACTACGATCTATATCTCAGTTGTAAATATAGCCTCCAGCCAACAAGGCCATATAGCCACGTGTAAATGAAAACAGCTACCCAACAACAAGAAACAGAAGGGAGTCCTATGTAGGCCGACAAGACCACCATGTTGTCTAGTTTTAACTGAAAAGAAAATCATGCAACTATAACTATAAAGGCCACTATCTAACAACTAAACAAGGAACCACACGGCCATCACACAAAATAAAACATATATAGGCCCCACATGGCAAACAACAAATTAACCACAGGGAAACTATAAATATGCAAGACTCTAGGAGTAGAATATTGGTCGAGACATGGCCTCGACCTACCCATACTGTACAATTAAAAAGAACAAACCTTATAACTAATTAGCTCCGGAGGAGACGAGATAACTCTATTGCTGACTCAGGCTAAAAGCTAAGAAGGTCCTGATCTGTGTCTATCCGCACCTGCAGGCAAGTAATGGAGCGCCCCAAGATGGGCATCAGTACAATATGTACCGAATATGTAAGTCAATAACTGGAAATAACTTAACAAAGCTTAAAATGAAACTGAAAGTAACTTAGTGAAAGATATAGAGGTATAACCTTAATAACTTAACTTCCTGCTATATAATCTAACAGTAAATAGTACAAACAAGAACCTTACCTAGCCCCCATAAGCCGGAAGGTACAACCAGCACTGAATAACCCACTCGGGGCCCCCATAAGCCTTGGCGAGCACACTTCAATCTATATACCACTAAAAAGGTCAAAATGAGTTAACTAATAACTATAGCCAGCCCACTAGTCCCCTAGGTATGCAACTAAGCCCACTCGGCCCCTAAACTGTAGCTGCGTCTGAGTCCAGTGGACTCCTGCTGTCTGTACTACGGGCTCCAGGCTCGACGGAGGTGTAGTGCCGATGCGGCATATAAATAGTCCATCCATGGAATGGACTGTATAAGTTTCTCGGATCTTATTTTCGTCCCTCGCAGATGGCATACCTCTCCTTGGAGCGACATCATCTAGCCCCTGGTGGGAAACGACACAGCTAGTATCCCTGGGTTGGTCGTGGAAGGCTATACAGGGCAAAGTCAATCCCAAACTAAACATAAGTACTGATCTCAGCTAACAATTACAGCTAGTCATAATAACAAGACTTCTGGCTTTCTTACTGGGATTCAAACTAAATTATAACATTATAGAAACTCACTTGCTGAAGGAATTCACCTTAACATACCTCGATTACCATTTCCCGAATAACTAACAAGTTTCAACTTGTACTCAACAGCTCTTTCCATATATAACCGTTATACTGGGAGAAAGAGGCTAATTTCAATACGAAATTCCGCTTAAAATGATAATTTTTTATGTTAATAGCGACTATAATTCAACTTCGTAAAAGTGATTTAAAACCTATAATTTCCCGAGGGTTCAAAAGGAAGAAATGCTTACTTAACGTCTATGATCGTATAGAAATCAGTTTGGCGCAATTTTGACAACTTTTGCTCGGCGGGATTACTTTTTTCTGCGCAAATTTTGAGAAAATAAATCTGTAGTAATGCTCCTTGCGGGATTAGAACTTGATACCCGAAGTTAATTTTACTTTGGACCGCGTTTAATAGCGTAATCAAATGAAATTCAATTGATTTCCTCAAGCTTCACTCTCTTTGGCCGAATGGGAAATGTTAGAAATGAACTTGGAATTAAAAGGAGGGGCTTTATATAGGTGAGGCCGGTTGGCAGGGGGAAAGGGTTGTGTTGCGCTGCCCATAGCGCCAGCTGCCCTGCTGTGCCATGCCTCTCAAGGTGTCGATGTTGCTGGCACGCCGCTCTGGCCGGTGCCCTACCGGCTAGCGCATCTCGCTAACCCTTCGCGGCCTCTGCTCGGCCAAACCTTCTTTCGAGGCTTCTCTACATTCGTCGTTCTCTCTTTGTTCATCATAAATCCACGTGTACTCCTACTAATCTTTGACTTTTACAGGGTGTAACACTCTGCCTGACCGTCTATCTAGGGATGGAAAGCTGTACTCAAATTAACCTGCATCCCCAAACTTTTCTATAATGACTACCAGAATATGGCTGTGAATTGTGCCCCTCGGTCAGAAATAATGGATATTGGGAGACCATATAGTCAGACTATCTCCTTAATATAAAACTCAACATAGTCTTTGGCTAAACACGTACTCCTGACTTGCAAGAAATGGGATGACTTCATCAATTTGTCGACAATACCCAAATAGAGTCGAACCTTCGCCTGGTGTGAGGTATCCTTGTCACAAAATTCATATTAATTGCCTCCATTTCCACATAGGAACAACTACCTCCTGAGTCAGTCCACCATATTTCTGATGTTCAGCTTTTACCTTTTGGCAATTATGACACTATGCTACAAACTCAGCTATTCCCTTCTTCATTCCAGGCCACCAATATATTCCTTCTATATCATGGTACATCTTAGTCGAACCTGGTTAAAGAGAGTAACGAGAATAATGAACCTCTTCCATAATCTGCTGGCAAAGCCCTGCTACTTCCAGATCGTAGAGTCAATCTCTGGGTCTCAAGACTCCGTCCCTTGCTATCTCAAAGGCTGATGATTCCTTCTACTAGGCCTTTTCTCCTGGCTGTACTAGGCAAAGGTGTATGTACCGTCCTTCCTTTGCCTCCATAACTAGAGGTGATTTTGTGGTATTCTAGGTTATAATCTCACTACCCTCTAACTGTCAGCCTGATACTTATTTTTTGACATTCAGTGGAAATTCCAAACTCTATCAGCCCGCTATCGCCTAGAGGTGGTTCTATTCTTTTCCATTTCCAGGGCTCAATGATCATGTCTCACCTTTTACTTCTATAAGCTAAATCCTTTGTTCGTGCCCCATACACTACACTGGCAATGATATCTCTTAACCTTTATCGTCCTTTCCCGCACTTGAGACAGTTCCCATCATATAATCTCTCTTCCCCTCAACATAATAGGATGGGGGTCATAGGATTTATTCTCCAGGTAGTCCCAACCGCTATCACCACACTATGGTGGGATAGCTTATTTCTGAGCTGAGTTTTACTTACTGGGAGCCTACCTCTTATGGACTATCACATGTACTCGGCTGCTCCTAGCAATCTTGCATGTCGTCCTAATCTTTATTGTAGTGAATGTCTACGTGACTTATTAATATACTAGGGGTCTTACCCACTTTTTCTGACGCCCTCCCCCAGAAATCTACGAGTTTAGCCCTCCTTTACTATTTACTGTTAGCAACATGGTGTCAATACTCATGCTCTCTTCTATACTGGGAAAAGGGCTGGGAGGGGGAAAATAACCATATCGTACTTACTATAGGGCTAATGTATGAAACTCAATAAATTCTAAAGGATGGAGGTAAGAATCCCATAATTTCACAACCTATTACACCTTTTAGGTGATCCAAAGTAGTTGTTATCCCTGTCTAATTCTGACAATCTACTGAATAAGAATATATAT
>JACEIK010000516.1:9699-24285 GCA_018107945.1 Datura stramonium | reverse complement strand
CTCCTATTCCGAGGGTGTAGAAAGAACTAGGAGCGGTGCTGGCATATCTATTACCTTGTAAAGTTCCTAGTGCCCAGGGAATGCTGGGGAGATTGAAAAGAAGGTCTCTACTTCTCCCTCAGGATGAGCTGTCCCCCAACTGTGGCACCACACTGGTACCCTCTCCTACTGCTGTATCTGACTTGTGCCTGGTTGTATTCCATCTCATATCAACATTATTCTAGACGGACATAACAATCAAATCTTAGGGACTCAACACTATATAACTCGGCTCTATGGCATGATCTGAGAAGGAGGGTAACCGTACTATCATGCCTCGTAGCCTTCTATTTATAGAATGTGGTGCATAAAAAATTTATAAACAAGACTATACTAGATACGTCTTGCAGAATCCCTAGGATACGACTGCTCTGATACCAAGTTTGTCAAGCCCCACCTTGGGAGGCATGACTGGCACCTAATGCCATACTGGGTCTTGGGTTGACCTAGCTAGGCATATGTACTCTGGTGCCTGTCAGCAACTCAAAATCAAGAAAAAAAAACTGCTATATCTCACCTATAAATATAGCCTCAGGCCAATAAGGCCAAACAACAACCTATAAAGGGAAGCAGCTAACCCAGCAACATGACAATAAAGGGACCCTATGCGGGCCAACAAGACCACCATATTGTCTAGTCATAACAAAATAAAAATAGATAGTCATATTAATACTATAGCCGAAAAGGCTGCTAACTAACGAGCTAAACTAGGACCCAAATGGCCAACATGCAAAATATACATACATAGGCCCCATACGGCCAACAACAACCAACTAACTGAAATATGTAGTCTACAAGCCTCTAAGATTGAAATTATTAGTCGAGACAGGACCCCGGCCTACCCAAAACCTATATAAAAAAGGACATGAAAACCTTTACTATCTGTAAACTCTGTATGAAAGGAGCTGACCCATCTGCTAACTCTGAATAGTTGGTAAAGGAGGTCCTGAAACCTATTTGTCTAAACCTGTAGGCAAGTATACAACGCCCCATAGTTGGGCATCAGTACAATATGTACCGAATATGTAAGGCAGTAATAAAAGCTAGATGAAAGCTGATAAAAAACTGAAAGTAAATAGCAAGAATGGGCAGAAGTTAACCTGTAAGCTTTCTTATCCATAACTTGCATACAGTAAATCACTACATGAATATGAGCTGAAGTTGCACAGCTATACATCCATAAACTATACCTAACAAATAGGTATACAAACAAGAACCTAACTTAGCCCCCATAAGCCTGGAAGGTGCAAGCAACACAGAAATAACTTACTGGGTCCCCCATAAGCCTTGACAAGTACAATCTAATCTATATACCTCGAACAAGGTCCTTATGATTCTACTGGTACTATAGCCAACCTACTTGGCCTCTGGGTCTGCAACTGAGCCCGATGGACTTCTATAATTGTGTCTGAGACCTCTAGGCTTCTTTACAACACCTTGGGCCTACAAGGCTCGACGGAGGTTCAGTAATGCTAGTACGACATAAGAAGAGGTCTATACGTGGATGGATACAAATATGGCCTTATAGGCCTGAATATATTCCCTTCGAACATCACATTGCTCCTCTGAGTGATATCACATAGCTCCTCTGAGTGATCCATAGCCCTATAAGCAATGACACTGTTAGTAACCCTAAAGTTTGTCGACGGAAGGCTATCCTAGGTGGGGTCGCTCTCGACTGAAGAACTACATTTTAGCCACAATCTAGCCCTTTAAAAGGCATAGCTATCTCCTTATGCCTAACGCAACAACTACTCACCCCTATAATAGTTTGTATAACTTCTAACAGGCACTCCCCAAGTGCCTACACTTGATTGGGGGAAGGGGGGTCCTGCAACGTTTGCAAACTCAGATGGCCTAGGAAGAATACAGCGAGGTCTAGAGTGGCCTATACGATACTGTGGAGGGCATACTACGAAAATGATAGCTCATAATAAAATAGTAAGATCGTAGACAACCAACTATTTAGTTCCTCTACTTAGAACAACTGTGGGGATGCTATTGATAGGACATGCTCCTAAGCAGTCAACCCTAACTCTCCATAGATAGCTTACTATAACTCTTAACCTGGAAGTAACATTGTGATACTCTGGCTCTAGTCCCTTCAAACCTTAACTTAGTCTATCCATATTTGATATGGCTGCTCTAAGTGAGCTTTACTTACAATATAGGCATCAAACTAAAAGTTATATCGCTCGGCTATGCCCTATGTTGTCCAACTTACCAAGTCAGGCCCAATAGCTAACCATAAACGTCTAAGGCCTTGGCACGATAGAAAAAGAATCAGAATACCTCTAATTGGTAAATGGGTGAGCGGGGAACTCTCTATGGCACACCTAGCATTAGTCACACTTAACATACCCTTTTCCGACAAGGGATACTATGGTATAATCTCACTAGTCTTATAGCAGCTAATCATGACATTCATAATCATTATCTACTAGCAGCAGCTAATCACAACATATAATATCATTATCTACTTTTGAGGGCATAGGTCATATCACTATATGATGAGAATAACTTGTCGAAGAGATAAGCCTTCACATACCTCGAATGCTAATTCTCGTTTATCCAAGTAATTCTAATCTATAGCCGATAATTCCACTCAATTGCAGCCTCTATGCTGAGAGAATAAAGCTACTTCAATACTAGGACTCCGCAAATAAAATATCTTTCAATAATATTAACTATAACTCAACTCCATTTAATTCAGACGAAAATTCACACATTCCTGAGAATTAGAAGGTAGAAATGCTTACCTATCACTTATAGTTGCTTAGGACTCAATTAGAAGTGATTTCGACAACTTTTACTCGGTGGGGTTCCGGTACTCTGAGTAAATTTTCAAGAAATAACTCTGCATGGATGCTCCTCGTAAGCCTAGAACTCATTATTCAAGATGAATTTGTGTTTGGACAGAGTTAAACGGTGTAATTTGATGAAAAACGATGAAATTGTTGCTTTCTCTCTCTTCTCTGTTGAAGGGAAATTTTAGAAATGATTCAAGTAACTCACAAAGGGACTTATAAAGGTATTGAGGCGGTGGCAGGGTGGCACGATGCATCGACCACAGTGCCAGGCTAGTGGCGCGATGCACCGGGCAGGCCGCGCGGCATGGCGCCTAGTTCACCTGGCCTCCAACCCGCTCGATGTTGTGTTCGTATACTCATCCCTCGAGTCATTCCTCGCATGCGTCATACTCTAGAACTCTCAACATACGTACACACGTGTCCGTTAGATGTAAAACTTATGGGGTGTAACATCATCCCCCCCTTAGGAACATTCATCCTCGAATGTAATCTTAAACTTAAGAGACTCAACTCCTTTAACTATTGCCAAAAAATTTTTGGTAGAGCCTCCTCTGTTATATGGACTATCTGGAAACCTTAAATGTAGAAACATCCAACATAGGCATCTCACAAGACACTACAAGCAATGATAAAACATAGCTCCATATCATACAAATGAATAACTAAATAGCACTTATGATATACATAACAACACAATAACTAAACAACAATATCACCTCAACTAATCTAGGTCAAGCCTGGAATAAGTGAGGATATCTAGACCCTATGTCATCCTCAGCTTCGTAGGTCATGTCTTCTACATTTCTGTTCCTCCATAGGACTTTAGCGAATGCTACATCATTAGTTCTCAGTATACGAACCTATCAATATAGTATAGCAATTTGGAGTCTCTTCATAGGAAAACTCCTTATTAACTTGAACATCCTCAACTGGAACAACCTGAGATAGGTCTCCTATGCATTTTCGTAGCATTGACACGTGAAAGACTAGATGAACGGATTCTAGCCCTGAAGACAGTTCTAACTCATATGCCACTTGGACTATCCTACGAAGTATTCAATAGGGGCTAATGAACCTAGGGATAAGCGTGCCCTTCTTGCCAAATCTCATCACGCCCTTCATAGGCGAAACCTTGAGAAATACCCAATCATCAACATTAAACTTCAAGTCTCTACGCCACACATCGGAATAGGACTTCTGATGACTCTGGGTTGTTAGCAACTGTTCTCTGATAAGTTTCACTTTTTCTTCTAACTGATGGATCATATCTTGTCCAATCAACTTTATCCCTTCTACTTCAAACCATCCTATGGGGGACTTACATTTCTGCCCACATAAAGCATCATAAGGCGCCATCTGAATAGCAGAATGATAATTGTTCTTATATGCAAATTCAACAAGGGGTAGATGCTCTTCCCAACTCTCTCCAAAGTCTATCACACACGCCCGAAGCATGTCCTCGAGCATCTGAATGGTGCGCTCTACCTGACCGTCTATCCGGGGATGGAAAGTTGTACTCAAATTAACCTGCGTCCCCAAACTTTTCTAAAATAACTACCAGAATCTGGCTGCGAATTGTTCCCCTCGGTCAGAAATAATGGATGCTAGGACACCATGCAGTCGGACTATCTCCTTAATATACAACTAAGCATAGTCTTCGATAGAAAATGTGGTCTTGACTGGCAAGAAATGGGATGACTTCATCAATCTGTCAACAATAACCCAAATAGAGTTGAACCTACCCTTGGTGCGAGGTAACTCTGTCATAAAATACATATTAATTGCCTCCATTTCCACATAGGCACAACTACCTCCTGAGTCCGTCTGCCAGGTTTCTAATGTTCATCTTTTATCTGCTGGCAATTAGGACACTGTGCTACAAACTCAGTTATTCCCTTCTTCATTCTAGGCCACTAATATATTCCTTCTATATCATGGTACATCTTAGTCGAACCTGGGTGAAGAGAGTAACGAGAATAATGCATCTCTGCCATAATCTACTGGCGAAGCCTTGCTACTTCTAGATTGCACAGTCCATACCTCTGGGTCTCAAGACTCCATCCCCTTTTATCTCAAAGGTCTATGATTCCTTTAGCTGGGCCTTGTATCCAGGATGTACTAGGCTAGGGTCTCTGTACTATCCTTCCTTCGTCTCCACAACTAAAGGTGATTTTGCGGTATTCTAGGTCATAATCTCACTACCCTCTAGCTGTCAGCCTAATACTTATTTTTTGACATTCAGCGTCAATTCCAAACAATATCAGCCCACTATTTCCTAAAGGTAGTTCTATTCTTTTCCAGGGGTCAATGTTCATGTATCCTCCCTTACTTCTATAAGCTGAATTCGGGGTTTGTGCCCCATGCACTGCACTGGTAAGGATATCTCTTAACCTTTATCATCCCAACCCACACTCGGGTCGGTTCCCATCATATAATCTCTCTGCCCCTCAACATAATAGGTTGGGGGTTGTAGGCTTTATTCTCTAGGTATTCCTAACTGCTATCAACACATTGCGGTGGGTTTAACTTATTTCTAACCTGAGTTTTACTATTACTGGGAGCCTACTTCGTATTGACTCTCACATGTACTCAGTTGTTCCTAGAAAACTCTCCTGTCATCCTAATCTTTATTGTAGTAAAGGTCTAGGTAACTTATTTAAATATTAGGGGTCTTACCCACTATTTCTGACACCCTCCCCTAGGAATCTACGGGTTTAGCCCTCCCTTACTATTTACTTTTTGCAATATGGTGTCAATACTCACGCTCTCTTTTATACTGAGAGAAGGGCTGGGAGGGAGGAATAACTATATCATACTTACGGTAGGGCTAAGGTATGAAACTCAATAAACTCTAAAGGCTGGAGGTATAAATCCACAATNCTGAGTATCTACTGAATAAGCCGACATATATATATATATATACACACACTACAACCCTGACCTCCTGTCCTGAGGGTGTATAAAGAACTGGGAGCGGTGTTGGCGTATCAATTACCCTGTAAAATTCTTGGTGCTCGAGGGAATGCTGGGAAGATTGAGCAAAAGATCTCTACTTCACCATCAGGTTGAACTTTCCCCCAACTATGGCACCTCACTGGTAAACTCTCCTACTGCTGTATCTGACTTGCGGCTGGCTGTAGTCCATCTCATATCAACATTATTCTAGATGAACATAAAAATCAAAGTTTAGGGACTCAACCCTATACAACTCGGCTCTGTAGCATGATCTAAGAAGAAGGAGGGGTAACCATACTATCATGCCTCGTAGCCTTCTATTTATGGAATGTGGTGCATAACACATTTATAAACAAGACTCTACTAGACACGTCTTGCAGAATCTCTAGGATATGACTACTCTGACATAAAGTTTGTCAATCCCCACCTTGGGAGGCATGACTGACACCTAATGCCATACTGGGACCTGGATTGACCTGGCTGGGCATATGCACTTCTGGTGCCTACCAGCAACTAAAAATTAAGAAAACAAACTTCTATATCTCGGCTGTAAATACAGTCTTAGGCCAATAAGGCCACGTAGAAACCTATAAAGGGAAGAAGCTAAACCAGCAACATGACAATAAAGGGACCCTATGCAGGCCGACAAGACCACCATATTTTCTAGTCATAAAAAAATAAAAACAGGCAGTCATATTAATACTATAGCCGAAAAGGCTACTAACTAACGAGCTAAACTAGGCCCCACATGTCAAACATGCAAAATATACATACATAGGCCCCACACGGCCAACAACAACCAACTAACCAAAATATGTAGTCTACAAGCCTCTATGATTGAAAATATTGGTCGAGACAGGACCCCGGCCTACCCAAAACCTATATAATAAAGGAAAAGCAATCCTCTACTATCTGGAAACCCCGAATGAAAGGAGATGACCCATCTGCTGACTCGGAATAGCTGCTAAAGGAGGTCCTGAAACCTATCTGTCTAAACTTGCAGGCAAGTAAGCAGCGCCCCATAGTTGGGCATCAGTACAATATGTACTGAATATGTAAGGCAGTAATAAAAGCTGATAAAGAACTGAAAGTAACTAGCAAAAAGGGGCAAAAGTTAACCTGTAAACGTTCTTATCCATAACCTGCATCTAGAAAATCAATACACGAATATAAGCTGAAGCTGCACGGCTATACATCCATAAACTATATCTAACAAGCAAGTATACAAACAAAAACCTAACCTGGCCCCAATAATCCTAGAAGGTGCAAGCAATACAAAAACAACTTACCGGGGTCCCCATAAGCCCTGGAAAGTGTATAATGTTCAAACTCACACCTCCTGTTGAAGTATGAAACGGAAGTTGTCAATAAAGAACCCAACAACGAGGTTGGGGTCGAACCCACAAGGAATATGGAAGATCTAGAATAATGTCGGTAAGTAAACATGTTGGTTATTTACTCCAATTTTGGGGGTTTTTAAGAAAACAAAAATTAAAATAACAACTGAAATTATGATGTAAATCAAGATTGAAGATTAACTAGGGTTTGTGTTCCCCACAGGTTGATAACTGCTTCGGGTATACACACGTGATCAATACCAATGCTTACTTGTAGAATTGATAACTAGGGTTCATCCAAACTACTGGTTCGTCCTTATTGGATGACTATACTCAATCACCAGGTCAGGTCTCATGAGCGGTTTCAAACTATCTTTAATCAATATGTTGTAAATTTAACTATCCTACAACCATAACTCAAGTTAATACGATTCATACATTGTTGTCATGATACATAGTTCCATCCATATTAGGAGTCATCCTTTGTGCAATTGTTCTGAATATTTCCACGACTCCAAGTTACGGCTCGTACCAGTATCGTACGGCTTGTACTGAGAGTCGTAGGTTGCACTCTCCCTAATTCAGCCATCTAAAACTTTTTACGGTTCTTAGTATGGCTCATACCATCAACATATAGCTCGTACTGAGACTGTGACTTTAGCTCATTTTCTACATTTTTAGGCTTCTTTGGCACATTCTTGCTCCAACACTTATTTTTTCTGTAATCAAAGAAAAAGTGCCTTATATCCATATAAACACATCTAAATTTATGCTATTTTCTTAGTTTTGAACGTCGAAAGTGTTGTAAACTCACAAAACATCAACACCCTCAACTTAAGACTTTTGCATGTCCTCAGGCAAAGAAAAGAAACAACTAAACATGACGCTCAACTAGAAAATAAACCTAGGATACTACAGCCAATACCAAACAAAATTTTTGCACTATAAATCCAACAAATTTTGACCCTTCTTCTGTGAACTAATATCAGCTAATGTACTACAAACAACCACAAAACATGATAAGCAGGGACCAAGACATGTTATCTAGCTATTAACAGGCAATAAGGTCATTACCAATGCTTTTTACACAGACCACAGGTAAAATAAAACATAAACCATGTACCATCACAGCAAATGAAGTCCCCACTCACATATATAGTAACATATATGGCATAGGACTGAACAAACGAGACTCTCACTCGCACAAAGAAGTTCCAAGTACTGTATATTAGATACCATAGGCTTGACCTTATTTTCTCTTCTTCAGTCTGTCAGATTAGGATCACTATAGGACTTGATACGGCTTGTAACGTAGGCTTTAAGGCTGGACATGATAAATATGCGATCTTTATAAGTGACTAACCCTTCCTTTGAACTATATTCATTGGTTTCACCGTTCACCTATTCCACCCATTTTTTTCTTTTCCTTTCTTTTCCTCCCTTTTCACCTCTTTTGTATACATTGGTATGAGCGTGGTGTGTTTTCAACCTTTTCAAGAATTATCCTTTTTGAAATTTCTTTTTCAAAGTTTTCAACTTTTTCTTCTTTCATTTTTTTAATTTGTCACACCACACCTCATTTTTTACCTTTTCTCTTTTCTCTCCTTTTCCTCGTTCCCACTATTTATGCACCCCTACTCTAGCCACCATTAACTTAGGCGTTTTGCCTATATTGAGGTTCACAATATCCAAGGAGGGACCATGGCCAAAATAGGTTCATTATAAAAAATGGACACGATTCATCGGTTAATCAAAGAATAATGGTCTATTAAAGTCTCAAAATTGGGATCAAGGGAATCATATGATTTTGGTAGGGACATTTAGGTTAAAAGTGAGCTCAACAAAAATGGTCGATGATCATATCCTAATCAACCACTCTTAACCTATGCAAAGACCAACTAGACAAGTTCTAGATCTTCAATACAGTACTAAACTAAGTATCAAACCTCACTCACTCATGGCACATGACTTATATTCACTTTACCTGTCTGTTTTACACATGGCTTAACAAGATTACTCTTGCTCTCCTCCTGTGAGGTGGGGGCATTCACCTGTGTGCCCCCTGCTGGCTGGGTCGATGGAACTGCTGCGGGAAGTCGATCTCGACTCACTGGGTTTATTTCATCCCGGATCAAGACAATATATGTTATCCTCTTCCCTCCAATTAAGCGCTCCTCACCCCATCACACCGAAACTCCTGCATCTTTTCATAATCTGAAAATGAGGCTCAGGAATGGGATGGTGGTGCTCAATCCTATAGTCCGATATCATATCTCCTCTGTGATGATCCTCGGCATGTTGATAGGGTATCTGGACATGAGACATGCCACCAGAGCTGCTTTGTCTACACTTAGAGTGTTGTCATTGACTGTTGGTGCTAATCGGTGTAACACTAATGTCCAGCAGGCTTTTGCTATGAAGTTGAGTGAATTTTTGGTAACCTTCTTTCCACCTGTTACCCACTCTGCTTCCTCTTTATCCTCAGCTATAACACCTGCCAACCATTGTAGTTGTCTTTATTTTTCCTCAAAGCCCAGCTGCCTAATTTGTTTTAGTGCCTCCACTTAGTACTCATATTCTGGCGTGGCATGCGGAGGTATGAATTGTGGCCCATTTAGGATCTAAGAGATGGCGTGCTCGGAGATGTCGACCTCTCGCCCTCTAACCATGAAACTCTTCAGTTTGGGTTGGTCTTTCACTTTCTGCCCCTTTTTGGCCTTCTCCTCCATGATCGCCAAGTAGTTGGCATAAAACTCATGTACTATCTCTAAAGTGTACTGGTCTAGATTCCTATCCATCCATTCGAGGCCATAAAAACTGAATATCCATTTCATCTCCTCTACTTCATTTAATGAGTTCGTGAGGATCCGCGATTCTTCATGGATGCTCCACCTAGGTTAGTTCTTGGCGGTGATAGCAATAACCTTCTTATAGATCTACTGTGCTCCTGACACTCTCCACCAAATTGTATGACTCTCCCTAGGAGGATCTGCTACTGCTCAGCATTAGAAGGCTCCTCCTCTTACTCAGCACTGCCACTTGCCTCTCCGGATTGGGTCTCCTCGGACCCTTCTTCTACATTTGAGCCACTTTCTGACTCCTGATTACCTTCCTTAGCTCCCTCCTCAGACTGGGGAGCTTCGTCGAATGTGGAAGTAGCTGCAACAGCTTGGGCTTTGGGCTTTGGGCTTTGGCCTTTTCCCTAGTGGTTCGGGTCTCGTCGATGTCTGATGTATCGACCCTATACTCCTCAACTGAAACACCAGGGGAACTTCCTTCTTGCTCAGACTCAGAGGTTTCATCATGTAGTTTCCTCCGGGAGGCTGCTTTGGATGACTGTCATTGTACCTGTAGAAAAAGATAGTTAGAACTCCATATTTGAGAAAGAAAATCAAGAAGTAAAGTCCTCAATAAATAACCACGAGTCAACAGTATGGGTTGTACCTTGGAGGTACGACTCGTATGGAGACCCGTGATATCTCTTGATGCCCAATACAACTCCCAAGTATGACTCGTACCACAAAGGTACGATCCATACCTTAAGTCATCTGAGTCTGCCCCTTTAATAACAATTTCTCTATATTTTTCCACGACTCATGGTATGACCCATAGGTCGATTCCACAAGTCGTAGGAAGGATCTTACTGTCTCATATGACTTGACCTTTTCTAGATCTTTGGTACGAATCCTTGGTATGACTCATAGTGGAAAACCACGAACCATACCATATTTCATACCTCAGGTCTTTTCTAGTTTAGCTTGGGACAGTCCCAACGAGCCATCCTACGAGTAGTAGTACTGAACCACGAGTCATAGGAAGGATTGTGAAGCCTGTCTCTTCCTTGATTTTTTTTCAGTTTCAAGCTTTTGGGTACTCAGACTTCCCCTGGTCTAGGCATGTGTTTAACCCATTTTACAATCTACCATTCCTCCCCTTCTACCTCACTACCCATAACTCTTTTTATTTCTAGTGCAGTGTACAAGCTTGTCGAATTCCCACTTATTTCCCAGTCATTTATAGTTTAATTACACCCCTGGTCATTGTCTATTTTGAATTATTCAAGAAACAATACCAACTTGCAGGGGGTTTTACACTGTTGCATTAAACACGCAAGTTCATTCAATTTTGAAGCAATAATACTTACTCGATGATTGTTACTTCGACTGGAAAATAGTATTGGGGCTGGACAAATCTGTTTTGAGCAAAAATTTTCTTGATTTCCACTTTGTTTTTGAGTTACGTTATGAGATAGTCGTGGGAGTCATTTGTGATGTGGGTTTTTGAGTGCATGGGAGAAGGGTCCTTTGGGTTTGAGTTTAAATACTTAAGGGGCAGGTTTTTAAAAATCTAGGCCGATTCGGGTAATTTCAAGAAATTTGAACCATCGCGACTCGTACCACGAGTCATAGGAAGGCCTTACGACTTGTCCCTTGGACCCGTAATGCATCAAGTTGAAACACTTACCTGGGAACCTACGAGTGCATCTTATGACTTGTACAATATGGGTATAGTCTGTACTATGACTCGTAGGTTTTTACCTTGCGTAGCTTGCATAGTTCACAGGCACAGTAAGTACTACGACCCGTACACTTGAGTTACGAGTCGTAGGAACAACTGTACATTGAATTCCTTCACTGAAGCACATCTCTGATCCTCACCACGACTCATGCTACGACTCGTAAAACCCTCTCATGAGTCATACGGAGAATCATAGAACCTGCTTTTTAGCAGTATGCTGCCACCTATTTTTGTTTTCCCTGCACACTAAACACACATTAGTTAAATCACTTGGGTTGCCTCCCAAAAAGCGCTTGATTTAACATCGCGGCACGATGCAAGTGTCCAAGTTACTCAGAATTCACCAAGCCACAACTAGGGTTGCCTCCCAAGAAGCGCCTGATTTAATGTCACGACACGATGCAAGTCTCTTGACTACTCAAACTTCATCAAGGAGCTCAAATTAATCCTCTATCGTTCAGACTACACTATATTCCTTCGGTTGCCGCATTGACTGGAAGATGTTGAAAGTGACCTCTTCTTTATTCAGTCTGAACTTCAAATGGCCAGCCTCCACATCCACTAAGGCCCTCCCAGTGGCAAGGAATGGTCACCCCAAAATGATGGGGACCTCATAATCAACCTCGCAATCCAAGATCAGGAAGTCTGTTGGAATATGAATCTGTCAACTTTAACAAGCACATCAAACAAGATCCCCACTGGCTTCTTCGAAGTTTTGTCGGCCATCAGTAGCTGCATTGTAGTCGATACGGGGGCTCCCAAGACTAACTTCTTGAATACATCCAATGGCATCAGATTGATGCTTTCTCCCGGATCACAAAGTGCCCTTGCAAACTCGACATTGGCAATTGTGCAAGGTATAGTGAAAGCACTCGGATCTTCCTTCTTCTAGGCCAGGACCCATATAGCTATGGCACTACAATGATGTACATTATCTATAGGCTCATAACTCACAGACCTCTTCTTTGTCACAAGGTCCTTCATGAACTAGCATATCCCAACATTTGTTCAAACGCCTCAACCAATGGTATGTTCACAGATAATTGTTTGCGCATTGACAGGAATTTCTAGAACTTACAATTCTCCGCTTTCTTCATCATTCATTAGGGGAACGGTGGTAGTGGTCTCGAGATAACCTTGTAAATTTGTGTTCCACCTTGTTAAACTTCAGCCCAGTTTTCACCAGTTGGGGCCTCAGGCAACTTAGCATTCTCAGCACCTTCCATCTCAGCATCATTTTCATCATCTTCAATTACGCTCTCTTTCTTCTATTCAACTACAACTGGTAGAGGGCGGTCGACTGTGGTCTTACCACTACTAGTCATCACAGCCATGCAGTGGCCATCATCTTTGGGTTCTAGACTATGTTGCTAGGTAGTGTACCCTTCTGTCTAGGGTTCAGTGATGCTAACAGTTGCCCCAGCTGCTGTTTGATTTTCTTGACAATTGTTGCATGGGACTCCACTCTCTGACCCATTCTTGATATATCACCACGGATTTCCTTTAACTTATCATCAGTGGACCTCACCTTTTTCAGCATCTCAGCCATCATGCTCTCTAGCTTTGACTATCCAGCCTCCCCCTCTCATGCATTGGGAGGCACATAAACTCCAGCTCGGTTATTACGGTAGCCATCATTCCTTCTCCAATCTCCTTCATGCTCACAACCTCTTCTTCTGTCTCTGTACCCATTCCAATTATAGTTATCTCCGTATTGGTCCCAACCTTGGTTTCCAGAACCTTGGCGCTAATTATCTTGTCCAGACTCTTGGGAGTTGGCCCGAAAACCCATCACCTGGTTGTCTAGGAAATCTAGGAAATTTGCCTCCTCCTCAGAATCAGAGTGATCTCCCCCCGGCTCTAGTCCTTGTGTCCCCACTGCGTTCATATTTTTGGCTCCAACTCCTATAATATGCTTTGTAAGCAAATCCAACAATGTGCGCATATGAGCCAACTCCTGGTCGCGTTCTTCTTCTTTCCTACATTGGTCTGCAGTCAAACCAACAACATATGTACCGGAAGCTGCATCTACCTTTTGGGTATGCCATGCCCTATTTGGTTTCGTTACCCTATAAAGAATAGTAGCAACTTGCTCCCCGGTGTGACTCATCAATGCTCCTCCCGCCACTGTGTCTACTATAGAATTTTTGTAATTGTTCAAAGACCTGTAGAAATTTTTTAACAAACTATCATCTGGAATTTTATGGTTTGGGCACTTTGTCAACTTCTTCTTGAACCTCAACCATGTTTCATGTAGTGCCTCGGTTTTAAGTTGTCAGAAATTGTAAATCTCATTCTTGAGCTGTAACATTCTGGAAGGGGGGAGGAATCTCTCTAAAAAGGCTTGCTTGAGTTCCCTCCAGTTGGTTATGGAGTCGTTGAGCAACTCCGATAACCATAAAGTGGCTTCCCCTGACAGAGAAAAGGGGAAAAGCCAGATTCTGATGGCATCTTGGCTAACTCCAGACAACCTGTACACCTTGCATATTCCAACAAATTTCATCAGGTGCAGATTGGCGTCATCCATCGCGTGACCACTGAACACCCCTTTCATGTTTAACAGTTGAATCATGGTGCTCGTGGTGTCAAATTTAGCCTCAGCGGGTAGTGGTGGTTGTACAATTGCTCCGATTGACCTGACTTCATCAATTTTGGGTCCTCATCATTGAAGAACTAGGGGAAAATCTATGACCTCTGTTGCCCCGTCAATGTCGACCAGCATTAACTGTTCGGCTGTCTGGATGACTACACGCAAGTGCACGTGGTCGAACAAGTAGTAAGTGGCTCAAGTAAACCAAGTATCGATCCCACAGGGACTGGACTATGAGACAAATCTACTCAAGTGTCAATTAGCTGTAACTCTAAAAATGCAGACAACAATGTAAAGAAAAGTTTTTATATTTTGTTATCTAAATTTATACTAAGTC
>JACEIK010000515.1:377160-401241 GCA_018107945.1 Datura stramonium | reverse complement strand
GCCACGTTGGCTAATGCGAAAGAGCAGCTCCGTGCCACTTTGTCCCTCTGGGCAGCTTGGTTCGGCCTCCTCTCGCGAATTCCCGACTTGGAACTCATTCAGCTTGGTAAGGCACATTTATCAAACGTTTATACACGCAAATAATAATCATACCCAATCAATTTCATCAAACATCAAGACTTATAAAACAAGTATGACACGATTGTGCAGCAAATCACATGTATACTGAACACATGGAAAATAAAATTGTCATCATTAATTTCATCATATCAAATATTTGTACCCATATCGATGTCATACCTGTCACTAAACTTTTTCACACAGTTGTATGTATATCGACATACCTGTACTGATCTCTGTCTCACAATCGTGTGTATATCTGACATACTTGTATGCTCTCTGTCACATTCATATCATAGGTAATGTGTCGGGCACATGCCTCCATTACATCACCTCACACACATGCTAGAGGGTCTTATTTCTGCCTTTCCTGTCATGATCTGTAGGGGACTCTAGAAATTCATGTACCGTACACCCAGCCGTATGAATCATACCTGTCCGTGTACCTATTCATATCGCCAGATGCTCACCTCAGACATGAGTCAGTCATATCCAAGTACTCATACACATACAACTCTGCTCATTCGGATGCTCACCTCGGACACGAGCCTCTCATCTCAGGGTAAGGTACACCAGCAATCTCATTCATGTTCACCACAGGAAAAAAATCTATTATCCCTTACTCATTAACATATACAACATAACATCAACTAGTCAAATTGTATGACAGCTTGGCAAACCCACTTATCAACCACGGATCCTCACCAGAGCATTTCATACATTATACTTCGTCAACTCATGTGACCATTTAGAAAGAAGTAATAAATCAAAAACAAGCAGCATATTTATCATGCAATTCCACTCAGTCAACTCAAGTGACCACCCAACAAGGTATATAAATCAAAAATCATCAACACAGTTCATCAGGTATTTCATTTGGTCAACATACGTGACACCGCATTAGCACACATTGTGTATCTCAATTTCTCTTAACTCTCACCATGACAATTATCTCATTGATCTTCTCAAACCTCATCTACAATCATATAAGATATCAAAATTATTCTACATGATCAAGGCATGAAGACCATTAGTTATACCCACAACTCACCACATTTATCAGTTATCTAATTTAAGAAGTGATTCTTCCTACACTGTTACTTATTAATGTATTAGTTATCAATTATTAAACTTGTAATCCCGCCTCCATCTATTGGGTGTACAATACTATCCGAGGGAAATCCATATCCTGGTGGAGCATAGCGGTCCTACAATCCTATCCAAATAGCCCGCCACACCATGAACAAATCTGCTCATCCGCGCCCTCTAATCAGCCACTAACTCTATGGCGTACTTCGATAGGCAAGTGAACTCAAGGGCATACTCCTGCACTGTAATTCTCCCTTGCTTAAGATTCACGAACTTGGATGCCTTCAGCTCCCTCATCTCACGAGGGAAGAACCAATCTTGGAATGCAATATGGAACTCCTCCCAAGTGATAGGGACTACTACGGCGGCCCTACTATCTTTCCATTGACAAAACTAGATGTGTGCGATCCCTTTTAGATGATATGAGGCCAACTCCACACACTCAACTCCATTCACACCCATGACTTAGGTGATCTTCACAATCTCATCAATGAACTCATGCGGGTCCTCATCTACCTTGGATCCAAGGAACTCTAGCAGGTTCATTCTTAAGAAATTCCTAACTCAAGCCACCATCGCATTCCAATTTTGCGGGACATGCGCAACTGCCTGTTGATTGACCTGGGTGGTCAAGGCCTGCACGAGCATCTGAATAGCTTCCCTAAATTCAGCATGGGCAACTGGCTCTGGTGCTTGGTGTTCCTGGACGGGTGGGGCCTGCTGGTACCCGTTTCCATTGCCATTCTCGTGGCGGTCTCCATTCCCATTCCTTCTACCATTTACTCTTCGGGGAGCCATGATTCTGCAATTGCAAATAGCACAAATTAGAACTATAGGGAGACATTTCATCGCACGACATAGATCATGAAAAAAGGGAACATTTCCTAAACATTTCGTAGCCCTTTCGTCATAAGTGTGGCACACTTCACACCCATGAAAAAGACTCTACTTAACGTGGCTTTCAGACACCCTAGGACACTTCAAACTTATTGCTTTGATACCAAGTCTTTCATGACCCGAACGGAGTCCCGAATCGAGACACGGGACAAGGAGCCCCGAGAGACTCCAAGCCGACCCATGGCATGAACATACATCTAACTCAATCAATAAGACTAAAGAATCAACATGATAATCTTAGAGGAAGTATAAAATAAACATAACAACAGAATACACAATCTGAAGCTAAAAACATCCTTTTGTCTGAAAAGCCTCTAAACATGATGAGTTGATGGGATAAGACGCCAACTAACTCGATAAAGCTGAAAACTGAAAAACACATAGAGGAATCTGAATAAGCCTGGCCCTCTGGAGATGAGGACTCACCAAAAAGCGTAAGATGCTAACTCTGAAGGCTGGCTAAGAACGGGGTTGAGTCTGAGTACCGGGTCCTGTATCATGAAATGATACAGCATAGAGTACGCGCTCAGTATGTGGAATGTACCGAGTATGCAAGGTAATTAAAACCGCTAAAATAAGTAAAATCATTTAAAAATATTCATAACATAAAACATAAACTATAAGAATATGAGAGTAGGGCTTGCATCCATTCTTTCTGAAATCATGATCTCATCATAACATAACATAACATTATAACTGAACCGATTGACCCAAAGCTAAAATCTGATAGTCATGAGTAAAACTAAACATTGAGTCAAACCTACTTTAGAACATATATAGATGTATAAATCTCATGAATGATGAATATACATAACTGAAATCATGAGGAATAATGGGAGACTCGTCTTTTAACCGACATACCACGATAGAGAATACATGGTCCCAACTATCACACTCAAGTGGAAAGAGTCATCCAAAGCCTTGCCAGGTTAGGGACGGTACCATGATATCGATATCAAGCTCGTGGACCAATAGGGCAGGGGATAGCTCACAAGGGAGGTCCCGAAGTCATATATATAATTATAAACCTACACTGGCACGTAGTTCTGAGGCATAGGGTGATCGACACTTAGCCTACTCGGTGCTAGACACTACTCCAAAAAACATGCATATGCTCTCCATCGTTTTTCAATAAAGCTCAACATCGTCTATTGACGAAGCTCAATAATCAAATACATGTCAAATCTGGAATCATGCATATGAGAAGCTTTAGCTCAAAACATACCACAAGCTGAAAGATAATTGGGAGTCTTCGCTCCAAAACCATGTGGTAAGCTTAATTCGGGAAAATCATAAATCATAGTTGAACATGTGGGCATTTCCCAATACCTTAATATGCTTGAAAATGCTCAATTCATATTGAAAACATGATTATAAACATGGGTAGCTTGAAAACATGTTTTTCATCATAATATCTCATCATAATCATACATTCATCACAAATCTCATCTTTCATAAACTCTTTATAATTGGGCATTCTGATTTAATAAACTTAGAACATGATTTTTCATTTTAAATAACATAAAACTTGCCCATTAATCATAATTCAATAGTATATACATATTTAAATTATACCCATGTAGAGAATTAGGAATTTCATGCATTGAGTTAAGACCCCATAGAATTGACATAAGAACTTCATGATTTAGAGAGAGATTGGGCATGGGTGTGAAAGGATTCACCCATTCATAACCCTACATACCTGATTATAGCTAATTCTTACACTTTTTTGATTGCCCAAGAGGAATTAAAGAGAACCTTGAAGACTTTGCATTGATCACCTCTCTGGACTATCATTCTTGTATGCATGGATATGAATGAGCCTCGGATAGGTTTTATCCTTATAAAATACTGCATTTCGAGCCTTAAACGACGTAGTTTAGGATCCTAGGACTAAGGAATGATGAAAATGCCCTTAATGAAATTCCTAAAATTTTTGCACTGGTGGTAACAACGACCGTCCTAATGGGTCGTTCTTGGATACCACGGCTCGTGGTATCCATCCGTCGTCTCCACTGCCTGACTTCACATTCTTAGGTTCGATTCCATGACTCGACAGGATGAGTCATTGCACAATGCGATGGTCCATTGCATCTTTCGTTGCTTCTATTTTGACAACCTGCACCAAATCTTTCCATGAGCCATTCCACGACTCGTTCCTCCTTCCAATGAGTCATGGTTTCCTTCCATTACACCGACTGGAGGATTTTAATACTCCTTCCCGTGACTGCTCACTACGACCCGTTGCTCCTCACAATGTGTCGTCCAATGACCCATTACTCCCCCTTAGGCTGAGCACCAGTCCCACCACGATTGCATACAATGACTCATGGTAACAAACAACGGGTCGTTACTTGATCTGTTACTTCTAACTACCACCCGGCCAAACCTTACCACGGGATGCTTCCCATGGGTCATTGGTTGAACCAACGATCCGTTAGGTGACCCGTTCTATAGAATTTTTCCCAGATTCTTCCAACTTTCATTTTTAATTCCCGGGTCTAGTCTTAGGAACTTTCGGGTATTACAATATCTTCCCCTGGGAACATTCGTCCTCGAATGTGGGAATAAATACAGAAAATAGAGAAATGCAATCATTACATTCAAATGCTGATTATTTAAACCGAAAACTGATGGAATGATCATCTCCGACTTAAACTATATAGCTGAACTGAATTCATGAGTCATATACACATCTACATACATAAAAGAAACTTGGGCACATGAACTGAACATGAAACTAAATATACTTTTAGGTCAAAACTGATAGCTTAAGCTGGAATTTAGCCGGTAGAGAATAAATGTAGGTATCTAGCCATCATATCCACTTCGGTTTCCCATGTAGCTCCCTCAACATGATGATTCCTCCATAAAACTTTGATTGAAGCTACTTCCTTGTTTCTTAACCTTCAAACCTGGCCTTCAAACCTGGCGATCTAGTATTTCCACCACAACTTCCTCATAACTAAGGCTCTCTTTCACACCAACACTGTCCACCGGGACAACTAGAGCTGGATCACCCAAACACTTCTTTAAGAGTGATACGTGGAAAACAGGATGCACAGAAGCTAATTCTAAGGGCAACTCAAATTCATACGCCACCTTGCCAATCCGTTTCACAATTTGGTAAGGGACAATATAACGAGGGCTAAGTTTTCCTTTCTTTTCAAACCGCATCACTCCCTTCATGGGAGACACCTTCATAAAATCCCAATCATCCATCTTGAATTATAATTCCCTCCTTCTCACATCGGCATAGGACTTTTGGCGACTTTGAGTTTTTTTCAACCTGTCCTGTATGAGCTAAAACTTCTTCATAGCCTCATGAACTGAATATGGCCCTATTATCGCAGCTTCACCAACTTCGAACCAACCTATGGGCGATCTACATCTCCGCCCATAGAGAGCCTCAAACGGTGCCATCTAAATACTGAATGATAACTGTTATTGTATGCAAACTCGATAAGAGGCAATTGATCATCACAACTACCTTTGAAGTCAATCACGCATGCTCTCAACATATCCTCGAGATTCTGAATTGTCCGCTCCGCTTGTCCATCAATTTGCGGGTGAAATGCGGTGCTGAGCTTAACCTGAGTACCGAACCCTTTTTGAAACGACTTCCAAAACTGAGAGTTAAATTGGGTACCTCTATCTGATGTAATGGACAAGGGCACTCCATGAAATCGAAATAGCTCCTGGATATATAATGTGGCATAGTCCTCCGCTGAATCCATAGTTTTTACTAGTAGAAAATGACTGGCCTTGGTCAACCTGTCTACCACAACCCAAATGGAGTCATATTGTCGACGAGTGCGAGGAAACCCTATGATGAAGTCCATGTTGACTTCTTCCCATTTCTAAGTAGGAATACTAATATCCTGAAGCATACCTCCCGGTCTCTGATGCTCAACCTTTACTTGCTGACAGTTTGGGCACTTAGCTACAAATGTTGCTATGTCCTTCTTCATGCCATTTCACCAATAGACTTCCCGTAAGTCACGGTACATCTTGGTGGCACCTGGATAGATAGAATACCTAGATCCATGAGCCTCGTGCAACATCTGGTTCCTCAAATCATCAACATCCGAAACACATAAGCGACCCTGGTACTGAAGCACACCAACTCCCCCTTTGGAGAAGACCTCTACCTTCTAATTCTGAATGGCTTCCTTTAACTTTACCAAAATTGGGTCCTCATCTTGCCTATCTTTTACATCAGTCACCAATGATGATTTTGATCCATTTTGAACAACAACACCGCTATCGGTCGAGTCAACCAACCACACTCCCAAAATTGCGAGTCGATGCACATCCTTCACCAGCTCCTTCGTCCCCTCACTCACACGAGGCACTCTCTCCATAGAGAGTATACTAAGTGTGTCTTCTACTATATTGGCCTTACCCGAATGGTAAAGCACACTCATATCGTAGTCCTTGAGTAGCTCCAACCACCTCCTTTGCCGAAGATTGAGATCCTTCTGTGTAAACACATATTATAAATTCTTATGGTCCGTAAACACATCCACATGAACCCCGCACAAATAATGTCGCCATATCTTCAATGCAAATACCACTGCAGCCAATTCAAGATCATGGGTTGGGTAATTCTTCTCATGGACCTTTAGCTATTAGGAGGCATATGCTATTACTTTTCCGTGCTGCATCAATACACACCCAAGTCAAATCCTTGAAGCATTATAATACACCATGAACCCATCGGTACTGTCAGGTAGGGTTAACACCGGTGCTGAGGTAAATCAAGCCTTCAACTCCTGAAAGCTCCTCTCACAAGCCTCTGACCATTGGAATTTCACCTTCTTTTGGGTCAATTTGGTCAAGGGTTCTGGAATAGATGAGAAACCTTCCACAAACCTTCGATAGTAGCTGGCTAAACCCAAAAAGCTCCAAATATCTAAAGGATTCACCGGTCTAGGCTAATTCTTCACCTCTTTTATTTTTTGAGAATCCACCATTATACCCTCACTCGATACCACGTGGCTAAAAATTCCACGGAGTTCAACCAAAACTCGCACTTTCTGAATTTGGCATATAATTGGCGATCCTTGAGAGTCTGAAGCACTATTCTAAGATGAGCGGCATGCTCCTCCTCGCTCCGAGAGTATATCAAGATGTCATCAATAAACACAATCACAAACATATCCAGGTATGGCTTGAACACCCTATTCATCAAGTCCATAAAAGTTGTAGGAGGATTCGTTAATCCAAAACACATAACTACAAACTCATAATGACCATACCACATCTTGAAGGCTATCTTTGGGATATCACTCTCTCGAACTCTGAGCTAATGGTACCCGGATCTTAGATCTATCTCCGAAAAGAACTTGGCACCCTGAAGCTGGTCAAATAAATCATCAATCCTGGGTAGAGGATATCTGTTCTTGATGGTGACTTTGTTCAATTATTTATAGTCAATACACATACGAAGAGAACCATCCTTCTTTCGGACAAAGAGAACTGGTGCACCCCATGGGGACTTGCTCGGTCTAATGAAACCCTTATGTAACAGGTCCTTCAACTGTTCTTTCAACCTCTTTAGCTCGGCTGGAGCCATTCTGTAGGGAGGAATAGATATAGGCTGTGTGTCGGGAAGAAGGTCAATACCAAAATCAATCTCTCGCTCGGGAGGGATTCCTAGTATATCATTAAGAAAGACCTCTAGATACTCATATATTATTGGAATAGACTAGATAGTCGAGGTCTAGGACGTCGCATCCTTATCCTTAACTAGATGGTACACACAACCTTTGGAAATCATCTTTCCAGCCTTAAGGTAGGAAATGAAACGACCTACAGGAACAGCTGAACTACCCTTCCAATCTAAGACTGGCTCTCCTGAAAATCTGAATTCTACTGCTCGGGTCCTACAATTAACTAAGGCATAATATGCAAATAGACAATCCATGTCGAGGATAATATAAAAATCGGTCATGGCTAACTCTATCAAATCTGCTAAGGTGACTTTCTGAAGGACTGTGACTGAGAAACCTCTATACACCCGTCTAGCTACAACTGAATCAACTACTGGAGTAGAGACTGAGAAGGGTTCTGAAAAGACTTCAGGACTGACTTTGAAGCTACTGGCCACATAAGGTGTCACAACAGATAAGGTAGCCCCAGATCTAACAAAGCATATACATCAAGATGGAAAACTCGTAACATACCCGTAATTACATCTGGGGAGACCTCATGCTCATGGCAAGATGCTAAGGCATAGAATCTGTTTTGGTATTGACCGCCACCTGTGCTAGTAGATTCCCCCTGCTATGCTGAGCGTGCGGGTGGGGCTGCTGAACTGGAAGCTAGGCCTCGGCCCCTATCATGGCTCTGTCTTACTGCTGGGCAATCTCTGAGCATGTGTTTGGGCTGCCCACACCCAAACAAGCACCTGTACCTGCAAATAACTTTCCTATGTGCCCCCGACCACATTTGTGGCAAGCTGGGATACTAAAATCTGCAGGTTTGCTTCTATGACCCCTCGAGCCTGATACTCGTCCCCTTTGATCATGCCTAGGCCTGGATAGCACACTCAAAGCTAAAGATGCTGGGGCTGAAGATCTCTGGTGGGTCTACTATCGGTGCCCACCACCTGACCTTGGCTGTGAGAACCTGTGACTATCAGTCCTGGCCCTCTTGGCCTCCCGCTCTCTCATATGCGCCGTCTCCATCTGCTGAGCGCACAAGACTATCCAAGGGAAATCAATATTCCGGTGGAGTATAGAAGTCCTACAATCCTTGTCAAAATAGCCCGCCGCACCATGAACAAATCTGC
Source organism: Datura stramonium (assembly GCA_018107945.1). Lineage (NCBI taxonomy): Eukaryota > Viridiplantae > Streptophyta > Magnoliopsida > Solanales > Solanaceae > Datura > Datura stramonium. The sequence continues at coordinate 392,339 of JACEIK010000515.1, read as the reverse complement.
TCACCCGCGCCCTCTGATCAACCACTAACTCTATGGCGTACTTCGATAGGCGAGTGAACTCAAGGGCATACTCCTGCACTGTAATTCTCCCTTGCTTAAGATTCACGAAATCGGCTGCCTTCAGCTCCCTCATCTCACAAGGGAAGAACCAATCTTTGAACGCAATATGGAACTCCTCCCAAGGGATAGGGCTTACTCCGGTGGCCCTACTATATTTCCATTGACGAAACTAGATGTGTGCGATCCCGTTTAGTTGATATGAGGCCAACTCCGCACACTCAACTCCATTCATGCCCATGACTTAGGTGATCTTCACAATATCATCAATGAACTCATGCGGGTCCTCATCTACCTTGGACCCAAGGAACTCTGGCAGGTTCATTCTCAAGAAATCCCTAATTCAAGCCATCATCGCATTACCATTTTGCCGGACATGCTCAACTGCCTTTTGATTGACCTGGGTGGTCAAGGCCTGCGCGAGCATCTGAATAGATGCCCTAAATTCAGCATGGGCAACCAGCTCCAGTGCATGGTGTTCCTGGACTGGTGGGGCCTGCTGGTGCCCATTTTCGTTGCCATCCTCGTGGTTGTCTCCATTCCCATTCCTTCTACTATTTACTCTTGGGGGAGCCATGATTCTTCAATTGCGAATAGCACGAATTAGAACGATAGGGAGACATTTCATCGCACGACATAGATCATGAAATAAGTGAACATTTCCTAGACGTTTCATAGCCTCTTCGCCATAAGTGTGGCGCACTTCACACCCATGAAAAAGACTCTACTTAACGCGTCTTGCAAACACCCTAGGACACTTCAAGCCTATTACTTTGATACCAAGTTTTTCACAACCCGAACATAGTCCCGAATCGAGACACAAGACAAGGAGCCCCAAGAGACTCCAAGCTAACCCATGGCATGAACATACATCTAACTCAACCAATAAGACTGAAGAATCAACATGATAAACTTAGCGGAAGTATAAAATAAACATAACATCAGAATACACAATCTGAAGCTGAAAACATCCTTTTGTCTTAAAAGCCTCTAAATATGATGAGTTGATGGGACAAGACCGCAACTAACTCGATAAAGCTGAAAACTGAAAAACACATAGAGGAATCTGAATAAGCCTGGCCCTCGGGAGAGGAGGACCCACCAACAAGCGTAAGATGCTAACTCTGAAGGCTGCCTAAGAACGGGGCTGAATCTGAGTGATGGGTCCTGTATCATCAAAATGATACAACATAGAGTATGCGGTCAGTACGTGGAATGTATCAAGTATGCAAGGTAAGTAAAATCGTTTAAATAAGTAAAATCATTTAAAAATATGACATAACGTAAAACATAAACAATAAGATCTGAGAGTAGGGCTTGCATGCATTCTTTCAGAAATCATGATGTCATCATAACTGAATCGATTGACTAAAAGCTAAAATCTGATAATCATGAGTAAAACTGAACACTAAGTAAAACCTGCTTTAGAACATATATAGATGTATAAATCTCATGAATGATGAACATGCATAACCGAAATCATGAGGAACAATGGGAGACTCGTCTTTTAACCGACATACCACGATGGAGCATACATGGTCCCAACTATCACACTCAAGTGAAAAGAGTCGTCCTTGCCAGGCTAGGGACGATATCATGATATCGATATCAAGCTTATGGCCCAATAGGGCAAGGGATAGCTCACATGGGATGTCCCCAAGTAATATATATAATTATAAACCTATGTTGGCTCGTAGTTCTGAGGCATAGGGTGATCGACCCTTTGCCTACTCGGTGCTAGACACTACTCCCAAAAACATGCATATGCTCTCCATCGTTTTTCAACATAGCTCAACATTGTATATTTACAAAGCTCAATAATCAAATACTTCTCAAATGTGAAATCATGCATATGAGAAGTTTTAGCTCAAAACATACCACAAGCCGAAAGATAATTGGGAGTCTTCGCTCCAAAACCATGTGGTAAGCTTAATTCGGGAAAATCATAAATCATACTTAAACATGTGGGCATTGACCAATACCTTAACATGCTTGAAAATGCTCAATTCATATTGAAAACATGATAATAAACATGGGTAGCTTGAGAACATGCTTTTCATCATAATATCTCATCATAATCATACATTCATCACAAATTTCATCTTTCATGAACTCTCTATAATTGGGCCGTTTGATTTAATAAACTTAGAACATGATGTTTCATTTTAAATAACATAAAACTTTCCCATGAATCATAATTCAATAGTATATACATATTTAAATCATACCCATGTAGAGAATTAGGAATTTCATGCATTGGGTTAAAACCCCACAGATTGACATAGGATCTTCATGATTTAGAGAGGGATTGGACATGGGTGTGAAAAGATTCACCCATTCATAACCCTACATACCAGATTATTGCTAAGTCTTACACTTCTTTGTTTTCCCAAGAGGAATTGAAGAGAACCTTGAAGGATTTGCCTTGATCACCTCTCTAGACTATCACTCTTGCATGCATGGTTATGAATAAGCCTAGAATAGGTTTTACCCTCATAAAACACTGCATTTTGAGCCTTAAACGACGTAGTTTAGGACCCTAGGACTTAGGAATGAAGAAAATGCCCTTAATGAAATTCCTGAAATTTCTACACTGGTGGTAACAATGACCGTCCTAATGAGTCGTTCTTGGATACCATGACTCGTGGTATCCATCCGTCGTCTACACTGGCCGACTTCACATTCTCAGCTTCGATCCCTGATAACGCTCAAACCATGCCTCTTACTGAAGTATGAAGCGGACGTTGTCAATAAAGAACCCAACTAGAGGTTGGGGTCGAACTATCACGACTCGAGAGTATACCCGAATCGTAAACACGGGACAAGGAGCCCCGAGGGACCCAAAGTCAACCCATGGCATGAGCATATAACTAAGCCTTTCACATAAGGCAGAATAATTTTCTTAATGATCATGAACTGAAAGAAAACCGAGACATGAAATATAAGAAACATTAATACATGATCCAAGCATAAACAGTTGAATACTACAAATAGGTCTGAAAGCCTCTAATCATAATAGACGAGTTGAAGGGACAAGACCCCAACATTCTGAAACAAAAGATAGCAAAGATCTGAATATAAAGCCCTCGAATCATGAGGACTCACCACTGAGAACTGAGAGCGGAACTGAGACCAAGCTAGGAGCAATGCCGAACCTGAGATCTAAATCCTGTGTCATGAAATAATACAACATAAAAATATGCGGGTCAGTACTTGGAATGTACCGAGTATGCAAGGTGTTTAAAACAATACTTAAAAACATAAGAGTTAAAGGAGTGGGACATCATGATCATAAAGACTGAAATCATAAACATATCGTAAGGCTCAAGGTTTCCAAAAAGAATTCGTAAACTTGTCATAGTCACAACATGAGAGAAAAACATTTCATAAAAAATAACTTGAGCCAAAAGAACATAATCATACATGCATTAAAACAATGAGGAACAGAGGGAGATTTCTATAACCGACATACCCCATATGAGCACATGGAGCCCAACCTATAAGCCTAGTCGGGAGGCTGTTCATACCTTGCTAAGGGTAGAACCATGAAAGGCGTGATATCACTCATGAAGGCCCCGTAGGGAATAGGGGACGATCACTGGGAGGTTCTAAACATAACCTACAGTGGCACATAGTTCTGAGATTCGGGGTGTAACCTAGGCCCCGAACCTACTCGGTGTTAAGTACTACTCCCAAATCATGCAACATGCTCATAGAAATTCATACATGACATGCTTGGCTAGTTAAATCATGATAATTATAACATACTTGAGAATTTATAATACTAGCCATAAAATCGGGCCCGTGGATCGGCCAAAATCATAGTTCATGAACCATAAGCAACATGTGGGCATTTCCCATATTTTAAAAATCCTTGAAATGCTTAAATTTTATAGAAAACATGATCATAATAACATGAGAGATTGAAGACGTGCTTAAAATTCATAAATTCATATCATGCTTGAGGAATCACCATAACCATGAACTTTACCAAAAATCCTCATGATTTGGGCACCTATGCTTTTTTTAGGGATTAGAACATCAATCATTGAATTAAACAAGTGAAAACAGCCCAATAATTCGAAGCCCATGATTTATACATACTACAATAAGTTTATACCAATTTTCGAGTAATCATGCATTTGGGTTAAGACCCATAAAGATTTAGTAACTTTAAACATAGAAGTTAGGAAGGATTGAGCATGGGTAGGGACTAAACTACCCATTCAAAACCCCACATACCTGGAAACACTTGATTCTTAACTCCCCTGGGAAGCCCAAGATGAAAATTCGGAGAATTTGAAGAAGAACCCTAGGATCACCTCCTACTCCTTCTCTAACTCTTGTAAGCATCAAATAAGACTTAACATGAATTATTTCCCCTTAAAAGACCCTGTCCCGATCTCAAAACGACATAGTTTAGGCCTTAGGGATGTAGAAAATTACGAGAAGGCCCTTACTAATTCATAGGAAATAACTACTAGGTGACCGTAACGGGTGACTCAATGACTCGTCACCCGTGACCACGAGTCGCGGTCACCTTCCGTCAAGTACACTGCCTCATCCTTAATTAAATCTCCATAGGCTTTCTCACGACCCACCTCACAAGTCATCAAGACTGGCCACGACTCGTGGGGTCCTATCCGCTAGGTGCACTGGTCAGACCTCCCAGGTAACCCTCAATCACACCCCACGAGAGACCTGACGACTCGTGGCAGCTGACCACGAGTCATTCCAATGCCCGTGGGGACCTCAGATCCTCATCCCATTCCAGCCTCCCCACGAGCCACCTGACGACTCGTGGGTTCTCCTCATGAGTCGTCTAGTGACTCGTCCTGCACTGCTGCAATATTTTCCCAAAAATTTTCCATTTGAGTCCCGGGTTTGATACTTGGATTTTTGGGATATAACAATATCTCCCCCTTAGGAACATTCATCCTCGAATGTTAGAAACATGTAAAAAACTCAAGAACAAACAATCACCATATGCAAATACTAATCATTTAAGCTGAAAACTGACGGAACGACTACCCCCGAAAAGAACTACATAGTTGGACTGAATTCAGACATCATATACATATATCATATCATAAAACAAACTTGCACGCATGAATGGAACATGAAAAATGATAGAGGTTTAGGGAAAAAACTGATACCTCAAACTGAAATTGAGCTGATAGGGAATAAATGGGGGTATTTAGCCATCATATCCGCTTCAGCTTCCCACGTAGCTCCCTCAATATGTTGATTTCTCCGTAACACCTTTACTGAAGCTACTTCATTTTTTCTCAGTATCCGAACCTAACGATCCAAGATTTCAACGGGAATTTCCTCATAACAGAGGATATCCTTCACACCAACACCTTCAACCAGAACCACTAAGGTTGGATCTCCCAAGCACTTTTTCAAGAGCGATACATGAAATAAGGGATGAACTGAAGCTAACTCTGAAGGTAACTCTAACTTATAAGCTACTTTACCCACTCCTCTCACAATCCGGTATGGTCCAACATAGAGGGGGTTGGGTTTCCATTTCTTTACGAATCTCATTACTCCCTTCATGGGAGATACCTTCAAAAACACCCAATCATCGATCTTGAACTCAAGCTCTCTTCTCCTCACATCCACATAAGACTTTTGGCGACTTTGAGCCATTTTCAGATTTTCTCTTATCAACTAAACTTTCTCCATAGCCTCATAGACTGAATCTGGACCCTCCGATGAAGCCTCACCGACTTTAAACCACCCAATGGGCGATCTACAACTTCGCCCCTAAAGAGCCTCGAACGGTGCCATTTGGATGCTAGAGTGATAGTTGTTGTTGTAGGAAAACTAAATAAGAGGCAAATGATCATCCCAACTACCCTTGAAATCAATAACGCAAGCTCTCAACATGTCCTTGAGAGTCTGGATAGTCCACTCCACCTGACCATCTATTTGCGGATGAAATGTCGTGCTAAGCTTGACCTGGTACCAAGTCCCTTTTGAAAAGATCTCCAAAACTGAGAGGTGAACTTAGTACCTCTACCTGATATGATGGACAAGGGCACTCCATTCAACCTAACCAGCTCTCAGAAGTATAAATTGGCATAATCTTCCACTGAATTGGTTGTTTTGACTGGTAGAAAATGAGCAGCCTTGGTTAACCTATCCACCACAATCCAAATGGAGTCATACTGCCTACGAGTGCGGGGTAAACCTGCTATGAAGTCCATGTTGATTTCTTCCCACTTCCAAATAGGAATGTTGATATCCTGAAGTACACCTCCCGGTCTCTGATGCTCAACTTTCACTTGTTGGCAATTCGAACACTTGGCTACAAATTCTGCAATATCCCTCTTCATGCCATTCCACCAGTAGATTTCCCGCAATGCATGATACGTCTTGGTGGCACCTGGATGGATAGAATATCTAAATCCATGACCCTCATGAAACAACTGGCTCCTCAAATCACCCACGTTCGGAACACATAAGTGACCCTGGTACTTAAGTACACCATCTCCCCCTTTGGAGAAGACTTCTACCTTCTGATTTTGAACAGCTTCTTTCAACTTTACTAATGCTGGATCTTCATCTTGTTTAGCCTTCACCTCTGTTACCAAGAACGAATCTGATTTGTTCTGAATAACTACACCCCCATCGATCGAACAAACTAATCTAACTCCCAACCATGCAAGTCAATATACCTCCTTCACTAGCTCCTTCTTGTCTTCACTCACGTGCGACACGCTCTCCATACAGAGTCCACTAAGGGCATCCACTACCATGTTGGCCTTACCCGGGTGGTAAAGGACACTCATGTCATAGTCCTTAAGTAGCTCCAACCACCTCCGCTGCCGAAGATTGAGATCCTTCTGCGTGAACACATATTGTAAGCTCTTGTGGTCCGTCAATACATCTACATGAACCCCATACAAGTAGTGTCGCCATATCTTCAGAGCAAAGACCACCACAGCCAACTCAAGATCATGGGTCGGGTAATTCTTCTCGTGAATTTTCAAATGTCTGGAAGCATATGCTATGACTTTCCCGTGCTGCATCAATACACATCCCAGTCCGACTCTCAAAGCATCATAATATACCACAAAGCCATCGGTGCCCTCCGGTAAAGTCAGCACCGGTGCTGAAGTGAGTCGGGCCTTCGATTCCTGGAAGCTCTTCTCACAAGCCTCCGACCATTGGAACTTCACCTTTTTCTGAGTCAATCTAGTCAATGGGGATGCAATGGATGAGAAACCTTCCATAAACCTCCGATAATAACCCACAAGCCCAAAAAGCTCCTGATCTTCGAAGGGTTTATAAGTCTGGGCTAGTTCTTTACCGCCTCTATTTTCTGGGAATCTAACCTTATACCTTCGACTGACACTACATGTCCCAAGAATGCAACTGAATTCATCTAGAACTCGCATTTGCTGAACTTGGCATATAGCCGGCTATCCTTGAGGGTCTGGAGTACCATCCTCAGGTGTGCGACATACTCCTCCTCGCTCCTGGAGTATATCAATATGTCGTCAATGAACACTATCACGAACATGTCCAGATATGCCTTGAATACCCTGTTCATTAGATCCATAAAAGATACAGGGGCATTAGTTAGTCCAAAGGACATAACAACGAATTCATAATGGCCATACCGAGTCCTGAAAGCATTCTTCAGGATGTCGCTCTCCCTAACCCTGAGCTGGTGATACCCGGACCTGAGATATATCTTGGAGAAACATTTGGCACCCTGAAGCTGATCAAATAGGTCATCAATCCTGGGTAAAGGGTACCTATTCTTGATAGTGACCTTGTTCAACTGCCTATAGTCAATAAACATCCAAAGAGAACCATCTTTCTTCCGGACGAACAACACTGGGGCACCCCATGGAGACTTACTCGGTCTAATGAAACCCTTATCCAGAAAATCCTTCAACTGCTCCTTTAACTCTTTTAGCTCGGCTGGGGCCATTTGGTAGAAATCAATATGGGCTGCGTGTCGGGTAAAATATCAATCTCAAAATCAATCTCCCTCTTGGGAGGAGCACCTGGTAGGTCATCTGGGTACTTCGGGATACTCACATACCACGGGAACTGACTGAATGGTTGGGGTCTCGGACGTGGCATCCTTAACCCTAACCAAATGGTAAATACAACACTTAGAAATCATTTTCTTGGCCTTGAGATAGGAGATAAAGCGGCCTACAGGTACCACTGAACTACCCCTCCATTCTAAAACTGGTTCACCTAGAAATCGGAACTCCACCGCTCGGGTTCTATAATTAACAGAAACATAACATGTGAATAGCCAATCCATGCCCAAAATAATGTCAAAATCAGTCATAGCCAATTTTACTAAGTTTGCAGAGGTAACTTTATGCAATACTGTAATGGGGAAACCTCTATATGCCCGCCTCGCAACGACTGAATCACCAATCGGAGTAGATACAGAAAACGGTTCCGACAAAATTTCAGGGCTGACCCCAAAGTTACTAGCAATGTAAGGTGTCACAAAAGATAGTGTAGATCCTAGATCTAACAAAGCATAAGCATCAATATGAAAGACTCACAACATACCTGTAACCACATCGGGAGAAGTCTCCTGCTCCTGCCGAGAGCCAAGTGCATAAAACCGGCGCCAGCTGGACCATTCGAAGCACCCTGCTGAGTAGGATGTGCCACTAGAGCTGCTGAACTAGATGCTGGAGTGCGGGCTCCACCACCCCCTGACCTGGCTATGGGGCAATTCCTGAGCCTGTGTCCGGGTTTGCCACACCCGAAACAAGCATTTGAGCCTACCAAACACCTCTCTTGGTGGTTCTTTCCACAACTAGCACAAGATGGGAATGTGCTCTGTGCGCATGCTATTCTGACCCTTCGAACCTAAGGCCCAGCTCCTCTAATCGTCTCGAGGCCTAGATGGGGTACTGTCTAAAGATGGTGCTGGTGTAATAGACCTATGTTGGGACTGTTGGTGAGGCCCACCTCCTGGCCTTGGCTAGGAGAACCTGTAGCTATCAGTTCTGGCTCTCTTGGCCTCTCTCTGCCTCATATGAGTTGTCTCCATCTGCTGGGCATAAAGGACTATCCGTGGATAGTCCATATCCTGATGAAGCATGGTTTTTCTGCAGTCCTTGTCTAGATACTCAGCTACTCCCTGCACGAATCTGCTCACCTGTGCCCTCTGGTCCATCACTAACTCCGGGGCATACTTTGGCAGGAGAGTGAACTCAAGTGAATATTCTAACACTGTCATCTTTCCCTATTTGAGGTTAACAAACTCAGCTGCTTTCAGTTCCCTCATCTCCCGAGGGAAGAACCTATTGAGAAAGTACATGTGGAACTCATCCTAGCTGATAGGACCCGCTCCCGCTGCCCAGCTGTCCTTCCATTGCTTGTACCAAATATAAGCGACCTCCTTTAACTGATAAGAGGCCAAATCAACACACTCCTCATTTATCACCCCCATAACTTGAATGACCTTCAAGATCCCTTCAATAAATTCGTGTGGATCTTCGTCCACCTTTGATCCAGTGAACTCGGGAGTGTCATCCTCAAAAAGTCTCTAATCCGAGTTGTCGTTGTGTTTCCATTCTGTGGGACATGTGTAATAGCCTTATGGTTGACCTGAGCAGTCAAGGCCTGCGCCAACATCTGATAGCCGCCTGAAACTCAGCGTGGGCAGCTGGCTCTGGTGCCTGGGGCTCCTGGACAGGTGGGGCTTGCTGACGCCCATGATCATTGCCACCTCTGTGGCCTTCATCATTTCTGTTCCTTCTTCCGTTTATTCTTCTTGGAGCCATAATTTTATGCAATCGCGAATAGCACAAATTAGAAGGATAGAGAGACTTTTCATCACACAACATGGATCATAAAAGAAGGGAACATTTTCTAAAACATTTAGTAGCCTCTTCGTCATAAGTGTGGCGCGCTTCACACCGATGAAAAAGACTCTACTTAAAGCAGCTTTCTTACTCCCTCGGACACATTTGAATCTATGACTCTGATACCAAGTTTTTCATGATCCGAGAGTACATCCGAATTGTAAACACGAGACAAGGAGCCTCGAGGGACCCCAAGTCAACCCATGGCATGAGCATATAACTAAACCATTCATATAAGGCAGAAGAATTTGCTTAATGATCATGAACTGAAAGAAAACCGAGACATGAAATATAAGAAACAACAATACATGATCAAAGCATAAAAAGATGAATACTACAAATAGTTCTGAAAGCCTCTAATCATAATAGATGGGTTGAAGGGAAAAGACCCCAACTAACCCCAACATTCTAAAATAAAAGATAGACAAGATCTGAACATAAATCCCTCGAATCATGAGGACTCTCCACTAAGAACTGAGAGCAAGCTAGGAGCGATGTTGAACTTGAGATCCGGATCCTGTATCATGAAACGATACAACATAGAAATATGTGGGTCAGTACTTGGAATGTATCGAGTATGCAAGGTATGTAAAACAATACTTAAAAATATAAGAGTTATAGGAGTGGGACATCATGATCATAAAGACGGAAATCATAAATATATCGTAAGGCTCATGGTTTTCCAAAAGCATTCGTAAACCTGTCATCGTCACAACATGAGAGAAAAACATTTCATAAAACATGACTTGAGCCAAAAGAACATAATCATACATCTACTAAAACAATAAGGAACAGTGGGAGATTTCTATAACCAACATATCCCATATGAGCTCATATAGAGCCCGACCTGTAAGCCTAGTCGGGAGGTCGTTCATACCTTTCCAAGGGTAGAACCATGAAAGGCGTGATATCACTCATGAAGGCCCAATAGGGAATAGGGGACGGTCACTGAGGAGGTCCCAAACATAACCTATGGTGGCACGTAGTTCTGAGATTCGGGGCGTAACTTGGGCCCCGAACCTACTCGATGTTAAGTACCACTCCCAAAACATGCAACGTGCTCATAGAAATTCATACATGACATGCATGTCTAGTTAAATCGTGATAATCATAACATGCTTGAGAATTCGTAATACTAGCCATAAAATCAGGCACGTGGATCGACCAAAATCATAGTTCATGAACCACAACCAACATGTGGGCATTACCCATATTTTAAACATCCTTGAAATGCTTAAATTTTATAGAAAACATGATCATAATAACATGAGAGATTAAAGACATGCTTAAAATTCATAAATTCTTATCATGCTTGAGGAATCACCATAATCATGAACTTTACCAAAAATCCTAATGATTTGGGCACCTATGCTTTTTTTTAGGGATTAGATCATCAATTATTGAATAAATTAAGTGAAAACAACCCAATAATTTGAAACCCATGATTTAGACATACTACAACAAGCTCATATTAATTTTTGAGGAATCATGCATTTGGGTTAAGACCCATAAAGATTTAGTAACTTTAAACATAGAATTTGGGGAGGATTGGGCATGGATAGGGACTAAACTACCCACTCAAAACCCCACATACCTGGAAACACTTGATTCTTAACTCCCCTGGAAAGCTCAAGAAGAAAATTCGGAGAATTTGAAGAAGAACCCTAAGATCACCTCCTACTCCCTTCTCTAACTCTTGCAAGCATCAAATGATACTTAACATGAATTATTTCCCCTTAAAAGACCCTGTCCCGACCTCAAAACGACATATTTTAGGCCTTAGGGGTGTAGGAAATTATGAGAAGGCACTTACTAATTCACAGGAAATAACTGCCAAGTGACCGTAACGGGTAACTGAACAACTCGTCACCTGTGACCACGAGTCGTGGTCACCTTCCCTCAAGTACACTGCCTCATCCCTAATTTAATTTCCACAGGCTTGCTCACGACCGACCTCACGAGTCGTTGGGACTGGCCATGACTCATGGGGTCCCATTCGTTAGGTGCACTGCTCAGACCTCACAGGTAACCCTCAATCACACCCCACGGGAGACCTGACGACTCGTGGTAGCTAACCATGAGTCGTTCCCACGCCCGTGGGGACCTCAGCTCCTCCGCCCATTCCAGCCTCCCCACGAGCCACCTGAGGACTCATGGAGTCTCCTCACGAGTCGTCTAGGGACTCGTCCTGCACTGTTATAATTTTTTGCCAAATTTTCCCTGTTTGACTCCCGGGTCTGATCCTTGGGTTCCCGGGGTATAACACGAACCCACAGAGAATATGGGAGAACTAGATTACAGTCGGTAAGTGAACTTGTGAGGTAGTTACTTCATAATTGGGGGGTTCTACAGAAAATCAATAATGAAAAAAATTATCAAAATTATGGTTTTGAATCAATATTAAAGGATAACTAGGGTTTGTGTTCTCCGTGGGTTCATAACTGCTTTGGGTATACACTCGTGATTATCACCAATACTTACTTATATAACTGATAACTTAGGTTCATTCAAACGACCGACCAGTCCNTTTCTAGACAACACTGAGTATTAATAATCTAACTAAGATTAGACTAATATTATCACCAATACTTACTTATATAACTGATAACTTAGGTTCATTCAAACGACCGACCAGTCCCTATTGAATGACTATACTCAATCACTCGACCAAGTCTCATGAGTGGTTTCAAACTATCCGTTATCACTAAGTTCCAGATTTAACTATCCTGCGACCACAGATCAAGTTAATACAATGATTATCAAAATCAAGGCTCTATTGTAATTCTCTTTTCCTAATCTCTACCTCTTAGTCCTAAGCAAGTAAAGAATTCAGGCATGTCCTAACATTGCGCACCATTAATAAACGTCTAAGCATGGAGAGAATATAATATAAGTATTTTGTATTGGTTTCAAATCACTTTGTGCACCCTAGCTTGTTAGTCCACCAGGGTTCCCACAACTCTAGCGATTGAGGTTTTAGCCTCTCATAGTTGTAAGGTTGTGAATTGTATTCATGATTAGGAACATAAATCAATACTTAAAAGAATGAATGAGAAAAACAATTCCTTTAATTAATCATCAAAATCTTGAAGAACAAGTAGCAAGAACAAGAATAATTCAAGAAAAGGTTGACCTTGAAGCTCGAAGGGTAAAACTTATTAAATTTGAAGTTTCCTCGCAAAGAAAGAAAGGCCAAAAGTTCGAGATCATCCAAAAAAAAGACCAACTCAATTCTCTCTTTGTCTCCTCAAAATATCTTCTCCCGTCTTCTCTCTCGAACTCTACTATGTCTCCGAAAAAATAAAACCTAAAACGTATTTATGCAGACACAAAAATCCTTTTCCTAGGCTAACAGGATGAATCTCCACATCTAGTTCCGCATTCATCATGAGCCAACCTACGATCCGTAGCAGCATCCTACGACCCGTAGCTTCCTTTCGTACCTTGCATGGTTGGCTGAATTTTGGCTAAGTGTTGGATCCTGGTACGATTCGTACCTCCATCCTACGATCCGTACTGGGCTCCCATGGTTTGATTCTAAAACTCTGAAATTCTTCTGAAGTTCATCACGACCGTCATGGTACTACTCATACCTTCTTCCCACGGTTCTTTCTTTCCGTAGCAGGAGTCAGCCACTTATGCATATTTTTTGGATTTTGTCATGACTTCATCACCACGACTCGTACCACCTTAGTACGACTTGCACTGAGACTTGTACATTGCATCTCTTCAACTCTAGCCTTCTGCAATTTTTCACGGCCATCAGTACGACTCGTAGGACCTTCCTATGGCTCGTACTGTGGTCTGCTCTTTGAGCATATTTTGCATACTTTAGGCTTTCTTTTGCAATTTTTAGGTCCAACACCAATTTATCCTGTAACCAAAGAAAAAGTGCCTTATATCCACATAAACACACCTAAGTCCATGCTATTTTATTAGTTTTGAGCGTCAAAAGTGCTGTAAATCCACAACACATCAACACCCTCAACTTAAGACTTTTGTATGTCCTCAGGCAAAGAAAAGAAAAACTAAACATGATGCTCAACTAGAAAATAGACTTAAGATACTACAGCCAATATCCAAACAAAACTTTCACTCTCTATACAAACTCTATTGACCCTTTCTTATGGAATAACATCAGCTAATGCATTACAAACAACCTCAAAACATCATAAACAGGGATCAAAACACGTCATCCATCTAACAATAGGAAATCAAGTCATCACCAATGTTTTCCACACAGACCAATGGTAAAAGCAAACATAATCCATGTACTCTCACACAAATGAAGTCCCCACTCAGATATGAGATGTCAAACATAATATGGGACTAAACAAGTAAGGTACTCACTCTCACAAAGAAGTTACAAGTATTATGTGTCAAATACCATAGGTTTGCCCTTATTTTCTTTATTTTGGTTTAACATATGGTCAAGTTAGGATCACTATAGGACTTAGTATGGCTTGTAATGTAGGCTCATGGCTAGACATGGTAAAGATGGAAGATTTATAAGTGACTATTCCTTCCTTGGCACTACATACATTGGCTACACCATTCACCTATTTTACCTTTTTACTCTTTCATTCCCTTTTCACCCCTTTTTACACATTTGCATGGGTGTGGTGAGTTTTCAACTTTTTCATCATTTTTTTTATTTTCTTTTGAAACTTCTTTTTCAAGATTCTCAACATTTTTCATCTTGTTTTCTTTTCATCTCACCACACCTCATTTTTCACCATTTCTTTTCTCTTTTCTTTTCCTATCTTCCGTTCCCACCATTTACACACCCCTACTCTAGCCACCCTCAACTTAAGATTTTTGCTTATATTGAGGTTCACAATATCCAAGGAAGGACCAGGGCCAAAACAGGTTCATTGTAAAAAAATGGGTATGGTTAATCGGTAAAATCAAAGAAACATGGTCATTTAAGGCTCAAACTTGGGATCAAGGGATTCATGCAACTTTGGTAGGGTAATATAGGTTAAAAGTGAGCTAAACAAAAATAGACCATGATCATATCCTAATCAACCATCCTTAGCCTATGTAAAGGCCAACCAGGAAAATTTTAGATCTTCAACACAATACCGAACTAAATACTATACCTCGCTCGCACATGTAAATGAGCTATTTTCACCTCACCTATTTGTTTTATACATGGATTAACAAGACTACTCATGTTGACAAACTAAATGACATCAAAAGATCCACAGCAATCATGCATATTGTCACAAATACATAGCTAATGCATCAGAAAATTTT
>JACEIK010000515.1:325501-342199 GCA_018107945.1 Datura stramonium | reverse complement strand
TTATTTTTAAGAAATTTATTTTCTAAAAAAAGTTATTTTTCAAAATTTTCGACCAATCAAACATGAAAAAATAAAAAAATATTTTAAAACAACACATCAATGGTCTGCGGTCCAAAAGTTTTGATTCTCACGTAAAAAGGTTCATTTATATGTAACTTTTACGTTTTTTCGTCGTTGATTTTGTATTATTTAGTAGTAAATAGAACAATCATTTTTTTACAAATTTTTTTTTAAAAGATGACAGTGGTCAATTGAAGAATGAAGACATAACTCGAACGGAACTAATGGAGGGAATACCTGAGTGATATTTCCATTTATATAAAAAATTCTCTAGTATAAGAATCTTTAAAGACAACTCGATCGCCATCTTCAGGTTCTTCATTCCATCTATAATTAATTGTATTAAGCATCGTAGGATAACACTTTTTGAATGTATCACTTTTGACATGGGCCACACAAAATGTTCAACTTGAGTAGTTGAGTCCAATGAGATTTATCCTTTTACTTTTATTCTCTTCAATTTTTCTTTACCTGATAAGATAAAATTTTATATATATNATATATATTTTTTTAAAAATTAATAGGAATTACAATTTATATTATATTAACTAAATCCTAAACTTATAATTAAAGGAATTCAAAAAAGTGAAAATAAAAAGAAAAAAGAAATACCTTTATCACTAGCCAATGAAACATTAGTGGTCGCCGTTGGAGGGGAGGGGCGAGTAAAAAAGAAGAGAGGTTATAAAAGCGAGGAAATTATCAAAGAGGGTGCATGTTTTCTAGATCTATATTAAAAAAGAATTTACAGAGTGCCTTGAAAATTCAAAATTCATCGATTTATTATTTGACAAATTAAATTTAAATTTAAATAAAATAACTGAGATAGTTTTTGAATAATATTTTTTTATTTAACTTGGGATAATTGTAATTTTTTACTGTATTAACTCCCCTTCTCGTAACTCTATTAGTAGTTATACCGCTTTGCCATTACTATGTACTGATGTATATTAATATAATATCTCCATTACAAAGAAAAAAAAACAAAATTAATCCTTCATCGATGAGTCTCGTCTGTTTTTAGAAAAATAAATTTTATACCATACTATTTAATTTAATATTCTGATAGACTTTAGGATATCATAATTCAAATGTCTTAAATTCTATATAATAGATAGATTCCCCACAAAGAATGAAAGGAAAGAAAAGAGAGACGAATAAACATCTCATAATTGTCTCTGTCATCCAAAAGAACAATCTTACTTACAAACTACAAGGGAAGTCTATTTTTACATATCCACCAAAAATAGATTCTTTTTACGAATTTTTTGATGAACGTAGAAAAAAGAAACTATGTACTATTTTTTCAATTTAAAGATAATCTCAGAGAGCTTAATTCAAATTTGACTTTGTAAGACTATATGGGTTAAAGAAATGGCATAAACATGTGGTATGATGAAAATTAAGATACGTACTATTGACACGTGATATTGACAAAGGAAGTAGCAAAGACATAGGGCCGGTGGATCTATCGATATCTGAAAAAGTTTAAACTGAAAGAACGATTCAAGAGGTTTCGTTTTGTCCAATTGAGAAGTATATTTTCTGACAAAGGCAGAAACTTGAAGATTGATGTACGACTGTGGGCCCATGTCCCGATGAAGTTGCACATAGGACAAAAAGGGCGAAAAGCATCATAATGGCTCATACTACCTTTGGCTAGGTACAGAGGAATATTAGTTGATATTATTTATGGTTTGCACGCGTGGCAGGCTACTATTGGTCAAGATGTCTCAAGGCTTACATGGAGCATTCTTCTTAGTTAGTGTATTATTTTTATATAGTATAAATAGTAGTTGGAGCACAATTGTAGAGGATATTCTAGAGAGTATACGAAAAACAATATAATACTTTCTTGTCATGCAAGCTTTCATTTGTCATCAAATCTTTTTCCTTTAATTCTATTTCTGGATGCGTTAGCGGAATCACAGTTGGATAAAAGCTCATGCATCATTGGATCCATCATTGACATATTATTATTGAATTTACATAACTTATCCATTTCTAGTTTCATTATTTGCTAAAATAGTTTTTATTCTCGACAGCCTTAATTTAAGCAATATTTGAACTCTTAAAAAAATAAGTTCAAATGAGTTTTATCGTGACACATGTCCTTTCCCTCTGAAAAATATACCAATACTGTTTTTAGGGTAAACAGTTTAGCTGACACCTGGATCCAGGATATTTGTGTAATTCAACTTATCCCTGTACTAATAATTTGAGTATTGTTTGTTTTTCAAGAAATCGCATATGACAAACCTAAATCAAAACATCAAAAACATAGTTGACGTTCAGGATGCTGATAGAGAAGAAACTCGTATGAGTCCCAGGAATGGGTAAGACACTTTTCATGATGAGATAGAGTAGAACGACAATGATTTGGATCTACGTGAATTTCATAAAGAGAACAAGAGCCAGAATCTACTAAGAAGGGGATACGCAAGGAAAGGAAGGGAAAACAGACTTAGGTTTTCTTAAAGAAACTTTACGACTCCTTACTGATCAGCAGAATCTACATAGCTGTGCAAGATCTAATTGTGCAAGAGATGCAAAAATATGCTAACCTAAATTGTCACCAACAACTTCAGAGACCATAAGCAGATGGCACCGAGAGTAGCAATGCCGAGAAAAAGCCCCGAGGGTGAGCGAGAAGCAGTAAACCAAACAGAGGAATACAAGATTGATTTTAGAGAAATTAATCCCAAGGTGCAGACAACATTTGCCTCTGTAATGTAGTTAATTAGGAAGTAACTTAAGGCTGGTCAGTCAGAGTTGAACATCTGAATGAATCATATTTCAGGAGCACCAATTTTCTTAAAAGGCACGGATTCACGGAGTTATTAAAAAAGTTTCCATACAAGGCCAATGTTGAGCCAAAGAAGAACCCTAAGAAATTCAAGATGCTGGATATGTTGAAGCATGAAGACATCATGAATCCATATGAATATTTACTCTTTTTCACCATGATAGTTAAAGAAAATGGTTTGAGCAAAGAAGAGACCGAGTCGGTCATGTTCAAAAAGTTTGGAGAAATCCTGTTTGGAAGACTTTAGTATGGTTTTCT
This sequence comes from Datura stramonium, assembly GCA_018107945.1. NCBI lineage: Eukaryota > Viridiplantae > Streptophyta > Magnoliopsida > Solanales > Solanaceae > Datura > Datura stramonium. Next base: position 339,075 of record JACEIK010000515.1, on the reverse strand, counting down.
TTATTACTAGAGGATTCCATCAACTCTTTTAATATGCTTGCAAAACTCTTTGTCAAAGCATGTCACGACCCAAATACCTGTGATTGACACCCACACTAACCCCTAGTGGGCGAACCAATGAATCCAAACTATTACCCCGACACCAATCATTCCAACGACAAATAAATAACACTTTTATAATGAAACTAAATGAAATATCCTAAACGAGCACAATCATCTAAAACCAAAAAATAATCCCAAGATCCATTGTCATTGCACCAGATGTCTACGTATAAAGCTAGGAATGATAAATCTAGAAAATAAAGAACTAAAATGCCTGGAGGAAGGACATCTTCAACGGAGGAGTGGGACTGCCCATCTTGCGGTCGCTCACCTTCCTAACGAGTCTGCTACTGCTTTATAAGTGAGGGTAAGAGGAGCTTTCTGGATCGAATTCTGCACTCAAAAAAGAAGTGCAGAAGTAGTGTCAACATGAAACATGGTACTAGTAGGCATCATCTGTCGACCTTATATAATAACATATAAGAAATATAAAATCATTCAGAACACCATACATATGTACAATAAATACAAGATCATTAGCTCTGCACAGGTGACAACTGGCCTGCTTACTGGATTAGGCCTTTCGCTGCAGAGGTCACTTGACCGTTGCCGCTATCTCGCTGTAGCAGAATAAGTCCTGCTGCAGCAATACTGCCTTGGGCAGTAACTCGACTTAGCTGCACCTTCATTATTTCACTATCTTTTAGAAATTCACACATTCTAGTGCTCATTCAGATATATATGCAAGTTGTTGACATCAATTCAAAACTATTCATAATTACATGCACTATAAGGCAAATCATGACCAGTTAGAACAACTCAATATCAAAATATTCATTTATCCACATCACACATTAAGTCTTTTTCACTTTTCCACATTCAAGTAACAATTACATGATCACCAACTCAACTCAGCCACATAACACTTACTCATTCCAAGTCTTTAACACATTTACAACTATATTATAAAATAGAACAATTGGTGACATTTCAGGCACACGCCTCTGTTATATCACCATAAACACTCCATCACTAATATCAATGCATACATATGCTAGAGGTTCTTATTTCTGCCCTTCCAGTCATGACTTACAGAGGACTCTAGAAATTCATATATTGTACCGGCATGGTACCCGCTCCCACTCATATACTCGTCCGGATGCTCCCCTTGGACATGAGATACTTAATCTATATTTCTCGCCCGAATGCTTCCCTCGGGCACAAGCCACTCATCTCAGGATATTCTTACTATCCTTAACCATTCTCAAAACAATTGAAACGTAGCAGAGTTTGTTATTAATACATCTAGTAGTTTATAATCTACTTCCCTCACTCGAATAATTAGCAAATCATCAATCACTTCAGTAATAATGCAAAAGAAACACACTTAACAGTTCAACACAGTTCCACATTAGTTCGGTGACCAAATCATATCAAATTTACTTCAACAGTTTAATTCAACAGGAAATTCATCATAGCAAGTAATGTCCACAGAACAATCACCACATCATTAGTGCACATACATACATACCATTATATAAATTCTAACTCCTCTAAACCGTAAGCTACCTCAAACTGGGAGGGTTAGGATGAAAGTCACTATGCTGGAGACTTTCCCTTCCTTAGTCCTTCCGAATATGTGAAGTCTAACAAGAACATGACATAATTTAGTAATCTACCACCCATTTTCAAGGGCCTTACAAACTCAAAGTCTTCCCTTCAGGGCAATTTTAAGAGTAAAACCCCAATTCCACCTAGTTCTAGGTCTCAATTCCCGCATAACCCACATTCTTTAACTATTACACCTCGGGGAATGATCATTACTCCCTATAAACCTCTAATCAAACCACTCCATTAGCTCCCTATGATCCAGCCCTAGTTTATCAACGTAGGGTTTCTTAGCTTAGAAATCACCATTAAAGGTTCTCCTTGAATCCTAGTCAACATAATCTATCATAGAGGTACCTTACCTTGGAAAAGGAATTCAACTGCTCTGGGGGAGAAAATCACCTTAAGACCTTAACACTTTGTGTTTTGGAAATAATGGGGTATAACCCCAGAAATTCCACTTAAACCCACTTTCTGATTCCCATCGTCCGCTGCAGCAGACCTGTTATGGCGGTCAGGAAATTGCTACAACGGATCCGTCAATTATTTCCCTGATCCATTATGGCGTGACTCCAATTGTCAACACGTTCTCGCTGCATCGGGAATTCTACTACTACAGCGGTCCCCCGGACCGCCGCACAACACTTCTCTAAGTGCTTTCTAGCCTCTTTTAGAGTGTTCTAGGTTCGTTTCTCCTCATAATGACACATGGATCATTACATTAGATACCAATTTAAACACTGTTCGTCCCTGAATGGTCTATAAAGGCAAGGAATAGAACGTACCAGATTCCGTAAATAGTTGAGGATATTTGATTCGCATATCGGCCTCGGTCTCCCAAGTGGCTTCCTCTATAGGACGATTCTTCCACTAGACCTTTACCATTGCAATCTCTTTTGATCTCAGCTTGCGGAACTCCCTAGCCAATATCGCCACTTGCTCTTCCTCATAGGAAAAGTTCCCATCTAGCAACACGGAGTCCCATTCAATGATGTACCATCCATCCACATAATATTTCTTCAACATTGAAACATGGAATGTCGGATGTACTACAGACAGCCTTGACAATAAAACTAGTTCATAAGCTACTTCACGCACACGTCGGAGGATTTCAAATGGTCCAATGTACCTCGGGCTAAGCTTGCCCCGCTTGCCGAACCTCATTAACCCCTTCATGGGAGATACCTTTAGCAAGACTTGCTCTTCCTCCATAAAATCTATATCTCTCACTTTCTTGTCTACATACTATTTTTTCTACCTTGAGAAGCCACCAGGCACTCTTGGATTATTCAAAATTTTTCCAAGGATTCTTCAGCAAATCGGTTCCCTAAGGTCTCACTTCAAATGCATCAAACCACTCGATTGGAAACCAGCATTTCCTCTAGTAAAGAGCTTCAAATGACGCCATTCCAATGCTCGAGTGATAGCTGCGAACTCTGCCAAGGGTAGAAATTTATCCCAATGGCTCATAAAATCTATAACACAGGCCCGGAGCATGTCCTCTAGTACTGGATAATCCTTTCTGACTGTCCGTCTATTTGAGGATGGAAGGCTGTGCTCAAGTCCAACCTGGTGCCTAACTTTGCCTGCAAGGTCCTCCAGAAATGAGAGGTGAACTGAGTACCCCTGTCAGACACAATTGACACTGGCATCCCGTGCAACCGGATCACTTCCTTCACATACAACTTAGCCATTTAAGTCACTTGGACAGGAAAGAAGTGAGTAGACTTGTCAATCCGTCCAAAATGACCCAAATGGAGTCAATCTTCCCTAAAGTCTTTGGAAGACCAACTACGAAATTCATAGCTATTCTTTCCCATTTCTACTCGGGGATAGGCATCCTCTAGAGTACTCCCCCAAGCTTTTGGTGCTCATACTTCACCTGCTAACAGTTCAAACACTGGGAGACATAGTCAACAATGTCTCTCTTCATTCTACCCCACCAATAGTGCCTCTTTAAGTCATGGTACATTTTGGTGACTCCAAGGTGAATGGAGTATATCGAGTTGTGAGCTTCTACTAGAAGAGTCTTAATTAGCTCACCAACTCGGGGAACACACATGCACCCCTTTATTCTCAGGACCCCTTCTCCATCTAGCACTGCTTCCTTCGCTTGTCCTCGCAGAACCATATCTCAGATCTTACCCAACTTCTCATCCTCAAATTGTCTTTCCTTTATTTTCTCTAACAACGATGACTTAGCCTCCATCCCACCTGTTTATGTCAAAGAGAGCCTCATCAAACTGTTTGCCAGTGTCTGCACTTCCCTGGCTATCAGTAATCAAGTAGCTTCCAGACAAGCTAAACTGCCCATACTTACTGCTTTCCGACTCAATGCATCTGCCACCATATTAGCCTTCCATGGGTGATACAAAATGGTGACGTCATAGTCCTTGAGCAGTTCCATCCACCTCCTCTGCCTCAAATTGAGATCCTTATGGCAAAACACATATTGCAAACAGTCTGTGAATACCTCGCAACGAGCACCGTATAGATAGTGCCTCTTAATGTTGGACATATTTTTATGTCCATTTTCTATGTTTTTACCCATATTTGATCATGTTTTGAGTTCATAATCCTTAATTAATGCTTAAATTCATGTATGTGTGTGTTTTATTCGCTAACAAACGATTTGAGTTGATTTGAGCACAAAACTAAGAAAAATGGACTCAAAATGATACAAGGAATGAAGATTTGAGGAGATGAACGGTCTGATGCTATGGCTGGTTCCCCGCACCAAGTCCCAAACTTTAGAGAACAAAAATTTTAGTTTGGGGCACGCCAACCCTTAAACTTTATAGAATTTCACCTCACAAACTTGGCAAGATGAGTGGCGCCCCACGCTAGAGGTATCCAGACTTAGAGAAATTTGAAAAAGACCTTGGCGAGATAGAGGGGGCGGCGCGCTAGGCCTTGTCCAGAGCAAAAATTGTTGGAAATTTAACTAAGTCTGTGGCAAGATACATGGGACTGCGCGCTAGGGTCATTCCGGGGCAGAAAATGCTGATTTTGAAGCCAAGTTTTGAATGGCAGAAGTGTCATTTGGAGGCTCATCTATAAATAGAGGCCTTAGGTCATTTGTTAAGAAAGTTTTGGGACTTCTTTGAGCAGTCTTTTCTTATTTTTACATTACATAGTTTGTTTATGAAATCTTTTAAACCGTTTGAAAGGAGGACAAAGTTCTACAACTAGGTTTTTGTCACGATCCGAACATAGGCCCAGATCGAGACATGGGACAAGGAGCCCCGAGAGACTCCAACTCGACCCATGGCATGAACATACATCTAACTCAATCAATATAAAGCGAAAGACTTAACATAATAACATAGCGGAGTCTAATCATAACATAACATTGGAACCGGAATTCACTTCATACACGACAAGCTGATTACTACATATAGTTTGAAAGCCTCTAACATATCTGATAGGTTGATGGGACAACACCCCCAACTAACCCGACATGTTTGAAAACTGAAAATACAAGATAACTAATAATGAATGGACCCCGGGAGATGAGGACTCACCACTGAAGCTGAATTCTAACTCCAAAAACTAGATAGTGACAGGGCTGAGTCTGAAGATCGGAGCCTGTATCATGAAACGATACAATATAGAGTATGCCATCAATACATGGAATGTACCGAGTATGCAAGGTAAGTAAAATCGCTTAAATAAGTAAAATCATTTAAAACATGCATAATATAAAACATAATCAAGATAAGAATCTGAGAGTAGGGCTTGCATGCTATTTTCTGAAATCATAATCTGAACATAACTGAACATCATAACTGATTCGAATGACCCAAAGCTGAAATCTGATAATCATAAGTAAACTATATATCGGGTCAAACCTACTTTAGAACATATATATACATATCACAAATGATAAACATGCATAACTAAAATCATGAGGAATAATGGGAGACTCGTCTATAACCGACATTACCACGATAGAGCTTACATGGTCCCGACTATCACACTCAAGTGGGCAGAGCCGTCCAAAGCCTTGCCAGGGCTAAGAACGCTACCATGATATCAATATCATGCTGAAGGCCCCTTGGGGCAGGGGAAATCTCCCAAAGGAGGTCCTAAGTAATTTTATCATACCTACATTGGTGCGTAGTTCTAAGGCATAAGGTTTACTGACCCTTAGCCTACTCGGTGCTATACGCTACTCCCAAAATCATGTATATGCTCTCCATCATTTTTCAATGAAGCTGACTATCGTCTAGTAACGAAGCTGAATAATCATGAATATATATAAATCTGAATGATACATGAGGAGCCTTGGCTCAACTATACCACAAGCTGAACATAATAGGGAGTCTTGACTACAAAACCATGTGGTAAACTAATTAACTTGAAATCATAAATCATACTTGAACATATGAGCTTGCCCAATGCTTAAACATGCTTGAGAATACTTGATTCACTTGAAAACATGATCATAGACATGGGTAACTTGAAAACATGCTTTTCATCATAAATATCTCATCCTACTTGAACATACATCATAAATCTCAACTTTCATAAACTTCTCATGGATGGGCATTATAATTTATAAAACTTGAAATATTATTTTATAATTAAAAACATTGTAAAACTTGCCATGAATCATAATTCAATAATAGAAACATACTTATATCATACCTATGTAGAAACTTAGGGAATTTATGCATTGGGTTAAAAACTCATAGGATCAATATTTAGATTTTTATGAATTAGAGAGGGATTGGGTATGGGTGTGAACAAATTCACCCATTCATAACCTTACATATATGAGAGAATCATATTCTACAACTTCTCTAATCTCCCAAGGAAGAATTGCGAAGAACTTGGAGGAAATTAAGCTTGATCACCTCTCTAGACCTTTACTCTTTCATGCATGAATAAGAATAGCCTAGAATGAACTTACCCCTCTTAAAACTCACTATTCATAGCTTAAAACGACGTAGTTTAGGCCTTAGGATAATAAGAATTATAGAAGCCCTTACTAAATTTGCAGAGAAAAGCTGACTGCCAGTCCCAACGAGGGACTGGACGAATTGTTACCACTAGGCACAAATTGTTACCTCCTGTCATTATGTACACTGCTAATTTTCCTCAAAGGATCCCCACGAGGGACCTAACAACTTGTCACTAGTGACCATGACTCACGGTCACCTTCCATCGTATACACTGCCAATATCTCAAGATCCTAATTAACTACTGACCATGACTAACCTGATGAATCGTGGCACCTGACCATGACTCATGGTGACCATTTGTAGGGTACACTGCCAGTTCATCCATCATCCTTCAACTGTCCTTGATGACGGATGACCTGACTACTCGTGGTCACTCCAAATTCAAACATTTCCAGCTTAAGTCTAGCACCTCACCACGAGTCACTTCACGACTTGTGGTCTGCCCTACGGGTCATAGGACGACTCGTTCTGTGACCTGGTGCAAAAAATTTCTATTTTATCCATTTCAACTCCCAAGTCTAATCTTTGGGATTTTGGGGTATAACAATATCTCCCCCTTGGGAACATTCATCCTTGAATATTGAAAATTATACAGAAAAGCAGAGAAAATCAATTATCATATTCAAACACTGATCATATAAGCTGAAAACTGTCAGAATGACTAACTCCGATTTAAACTACATGACTGAAATGAATCCATGAATCATACATACATCCATTTACATGAAAGAAACTGAGGCACATGAGCTAAACATGGAACTGAATAGAGTTTTTGGGCAAAAACTGATACCTCAAGGTGGAACTAAGCCGGTAGGGAAGAAATGTGGGTATCTAGCCTTCATATTTTCTTTGGATTCCCACGTAGCTCCCTCAACATGCTGATTCCTCCATACAACTTTAACAAAAGCTACTTCTTTGTTCCTTAGCCTTCGAACCTGACGATCTAGTATTTTCACCAGAACCTCTTCATAACTAAGGCTGTCTTTCACACCGACACTGTCCACCGGAGCAAGTAGATTTGGATCACCCAAACACTTCTTTAGGAGCGATACATGGAAAAATGGGTGGACTGAAGCTAATTCTGAGGGAAACTCCAATTCATATGCTACCTTGCCAACCTGTTTCACAATTCGATATGGGCCAACATAACGGGGACTGAGTTTCCCTTTTTTTCTGAACCTTATCACTCCCTTCATGGGAGACACCTTCAGAAACACCCAATCATCCACTTCAAACTCGAGTTCTCTCCTTCTCACATATGCATAAGACTTTTAGCGGCTTTGAGCTGTTTTCAACCTATCCCGTATGAGCTGAACTTTCTCCATGGCCTCATGGACTGAATCTAGTCCTAACATTGCAGCTTCACTGACTTCAAACCAACCAATAGGTGATCTACATCTCCGCCCATAAAGAGCCTCAAACGGAGCCATCTGAATGCTGGTATGATAGCTATTGTTGTATGAAAACTCAATAAGAGGAAATGGTCATCCCAACTACCCTTGAAGTCAATCACGCATGCTCTCAACATTTCCTCGAGAGTTTGGATTGTCCGCATCGCTTGACCATCCGCTTACGGGTGAAATGCTGTACTGAGCTTGACTTGAGTACCAAGTCCCTTTTGAAACGACCTCCAAAACTAAGAGGTAAACTGAATACCTCTATCTGATATGATGGAAAAGGGCACTCTATGCAACCGAACTAGCTCTTGGATGTATAGTTTGTCATAATCCTCCGCTGAATCAGTGGTTTTGACCAGTAAAAAATGAGTGGTTTTGGTCAAGCTGTCCATGACCACCCCAATGGAGTCATACTGTCGACGAGTGCGAGGAAACCCAGTAATGAAGTCCATATTAATTTCCTCCCACTTCTAAGCAAGGATACTGATGTCCTGAAGCACACCTTCTGGTCTCTGATGCTCTACCTTTACTTGCTGATAGTTTGGACACTTAGCTACAAATTCTGCGATGTTCTTCTTCATGTCATTCCACCAATAGACTTCCTGTAGGCCACGGTACATCTTGGTGGCACCTGGATGTATTGAATATCAGGAACCGTGAGCCTCATGCAACATTCGATTTCTCAAATCATCAATGTCCAAAACACATAAGTGACCTTGATATCGAAGCTTGCCATCTCCCCCTTTGGAGAAGACCTCTACCTTCTGATTCTGGATGGCTTCCTTCATTTTTACCAAAATAAGGTCCTCGTCCTGTATAGCTTTTACATCAGTCACCAAGGATGATTATGACCGGTTTTGAACTATAACACCACCATAAGTCGAGTCAACCAAACGAACTCTGAACCGTGCAAGTCGATGCACATCCTTCACTAGTTATTTCTTTCCCTCATATATATGGGACACACTCTCCATAGAGAGTCTACTAAGTGCGTCTGCCACCATATTGGCCTTACCTGGATGGTAAAGGACACTCATATCATAATCATTGAGTAACTCCAACCACCTCTTTTGGCGTAGATTTAGATCCTTCTAGGTAAACACATATTGTAGGCTCTTATGGTACGTAGATACATCTACATGGACCCCGTACAAATAGTGTCTCCAAATCTTCAATGCAAATACCACCGCCGCCAATTCAAGATCACGGGTCAGGTAATTCTTCTCGTGAACTTTCAGCTGTCTGGAAGCGTATGCTATCACTTTACCATGATGCATCAATACACAACAAAGGCCAATTATAGAAGCATCACAATACACCACAAACCCATCGATACCCTCAGGCAGGGTTAACACCGGTGCTGAGGTAATTCGAGTCTTCAACTCCTGAAAGATTCTCTCACAAGCCTCCAATCATTGGAACTTCACTTTCTTTTGGGTCAATTTGGTCAATGGCATTGCAATAGATGAAAAACCCTAAACAAATCTCTGATAGTACCCGGCTAAACCCAAGAAACTCTTGATATCTGAAGGATTGATCGATCTAGGCCAATTCTTCGCCGCTTCTATTTTTTTGAGAGTCCACCTTTATGCCCTCACTTGACACCACGTGGCCCAAATATGCCATTGAGTGCAACCAAAACTCGCACTTGCTGAATTTAGAATATAATTGGCTATCCTTGAGAGTCTGAAGTACCACCCTCAAGTGAGCGACATACTCCTCCTTGCTCCGAGAGTATATCAGGATGTCATCAATAAACATGATCACAAGCATATCCAAGTATGGCTTGAACACCCTGTTTATCAAGTCCATAAAAGATGCAGGAGGATTCATTAGTCCAGAAGACATAACTACAAACTCATAATGACCATACCGAGTCCTGAAAGTTGTCTTCAGGATATCACTCTCCCGAACCCTGAGCTGATGGTATTCGGACCTGAGATCTATCTCCAAAAGTCACTTGGAACCATGAAGCTGGTCAAAAAAATCATCAATTCTAGGAAGAGGATACTTGTTCTTAATGGTGACCTTGTTCAATTACCGATAGTCAATACACATACGAAGAGAACCAACTTTCTTTCAGACAAAGAGAATTGGTATACCCCATGGGGATTTGCTCGGTCTGATGAACCCCTTATCTAAAAGGTTTTTCAACTGCTACTTCAACTCCTTTAACTCGGCTGGAGCCATTGTCACGACCCGAACATAGGCCTGGATTGAGACACCGGACAAGGATCCCCGAGGGACTCCAAGTCAACCCATGGCATGAACATAACATCTAACTCAATCATAAAAGCGGAAGATCAACATGATAAACTCAACGAAAGTATAAAATAAGCATAACATTAGAAATACACATGAATTTTAAGGTGATTACATTCTATATCTGAAAAGCCTCTAATGTTGATGAGTTAATGGGATAAGACCCCAATTAACTCTCTAACTTGGAAACTGAATACATAAAGAAAACTGATAAAACATGGTCCTCGGGAGATGAGGACTCACCAACAGATGTGGGATGCTAACTTTGAAAGGCTGGTTAAGGACGAGGCTGAGTCTGAGTGCTGGAGCCTGTATCATAAAACGATACAACCTAGAGTATGCGGTTAGTACGTGAAATGTATCGAGTATGTAAGGTAAGTAAAACTGCTTAAATAAGTAAAATTATTTAAACATGCATAATGTAAAACATGATCAAAACAAGAATTTGAGAGTAGGGCTTGCATGCTATTTTCTGAAATCATGATCCGAACATAACATAACATCATAACTGAATCGATTGGCCCAAAGCTTAAATCTGATAATCATAAGTAAAATNATGCATAACTGAGATCATGAGGAACAATGGGAGACTTGTCATATAACCGACATACCACGATAGAGCTTACATGGTCCCAACTATCACACTCAAGTAGGTAGAGCCATCCAAAGCCTTGCCAGGGTTGGCAATAATACCATGATATCAATATCAAGCTGAAGGCCCCCTCGGGGCAGGGGATAACTCACAGAGGAGGTCCCAATATAATCTGATCATACCTATGTTGGCGCGTAGTTCTAAGGCATAAGATTGATTGACCCTTAGCCTACTTGGTGCTAGAAACTACTCCTAAAAATATGCATATTCTCTCCATCGTTTTTCAGCGAAGCTGACCATCATCTATTGACGAAGCTGAGTAATCATGAGTACATATAAATCTGAATCATACATGAGGAGCCTTGGCTCAAACCATACCACAAGATGAGTAAAATTGGGAGTCTAGACTCCAAAACCATGTGGTAAGCTAATTTAACATGAATCATAAATTATACTTGAACATATGGGCATTGGCCGATACTTTAACATGCTTAAAAATACTCAATTCACTTGAAAACATGATTATAAACATGGGTAACTTGAAAACATGCTTTTCATCAATAAGATCATATCATACTTGAACATTCATAATAAATATAAAATTTTATGAACTTCTCATAAATGGGCATTTTAATTTATAAAGCTTGAAACATGATTTTAATGAGAAACAACGTAAAACTTGCCCATGATTCATAATTCAATAGTAGAAACATCTTTAAATCATACCCATGTAGGAAATTAGGAATTTCATGCATTAGGCTAAAACTCCATAGAATCAACATAGGAATTTTCATGATTTAGAGAGAGATTGCACATGGGTGTGAATGAGTTCACCCATTCATAACCCCACATACCTGGGGAAGAACTGATTTTATCACTCCTTGATTGCCTAATGAAGAATTGAAGAAAACTTGAAGGAAAATGAGCTTGATCACCTCTCTAACTCTCTAACTCTCTAACTTTTCATGCATGAGTAAGAATGGCCTAAAATGAACTTACCCCTCTTAAAAACTCATCATTCATAGCTTAAAATGACATAGTTTAGCCCTTACTGGATTCGTAGAAAATAACTGACTGCCAGTCCTCACGAGGGACTGGATGAATCGTTACCAAGGAACACAAATCGTGGTCACCTCTCGTGATCTCCACTACCCAAAATTCTTTGATCCTTCTCCAACATTGACCACGGCTGACTCAACGAGTCATGGGGTCTGACCACGACTCATGGTCATGCCCGTGGTGACTTCAAACCACAACTTCCAAAACTTAAGGCAAGTACTTCACTATGAGTCTCAACTTCCAAACTTGGTGCCAAATTTTCAATTTTCTCTATTTCAACTCCCGGGTCTGATCTTTGGGATTTCGAGGTATTACAACCATTCTATAAGGAGGAATAGGTATAGGCTGCGTATCGGGAAAAAGGTCAATACCAAAATCAATCTCCCGCTCATGAGGGATTCACGGAAGATCCTCTAGGAAGACTTCTAGATACTCACACACTACTGGAACTGACTGGATAGTCGGGGTCTCGGATGTGGCATCCTTAACCCTAACTAAATTGTACGCGCAACCCTTGGAGATCATCTTTCTAGCCTTAAGGTAGGAAACGAAATTACCTATAGGCACAACCGAACTACTCTTCCATTCTAAGGATGGCTCACCCAGAAATTGGAACTCTACGACCCGGGTTCTACAATTAACTGAGGAATAACATGCAAACAACTAATCTATGCCGAGGATAACATCAAAATCGGTCATGTCTAACTCTACTAAATCTGCTGAGGTGACTTTCTAAAGGACTGTGACCGGGCAACTTCTATACACCTGTCTAGCTACAACTGAATCAACTATTGGAGTAGAGACTGAGAAGGCCTTTGACAAGATTATGGGACTGACTTCGAAACTACTAGCCATATAGGGCATTGCAAAAGACAAGGTGGCCCTTGGATCTAACAAAACATACACATCAAGATGGAAAACTCGTAACATGCCAGTGACTACATTCGGGGAGAGCTCCTGCTCCTAGAGGGATGCTAAGGCATAGAATCTGTTCTATCGCTGACCCCACATGTGCTAGTAGATGTGCCCTACTGAGATGGGCGGGTTGGTGGAGCTGCTGAACTAGAAACTGGGCCTCGGCCCCTATCATGGCCTTATCTAGCTGCTGGGAAATCTTTGAGCATATGTTCGGGCTTCCCGCACCCGAAACAAGCACCTAAACCCGCCAAACACTAACCCATGTGCCTCCGACCACATCTGTTGCAAACTGGGATAGTGGAATCTGTGGGCCTGCTGATCTAACCCCTAGAGCCAGATGCTCGTCCCCTATGTTCGTGCCTAGGTCTGGATGGAACACTCATCGCTGAAGATACTGGGTCTGAAGATCTTTGGTGGCATTGTTGTCGGTGCCCACCACCTGGCCTCGGCTGAGAGAACCTACAGTTGTCTGTCTTGGCCCTCCTGGCCTCTCTCTCCATTAGATGTGTCACCTCTATATGCTGGGCATACAAGACTATCCAAGGAAAATCCATATCTTGGTGGAGCATGGCGGTTCTGCAATCCTTGTCTAGGTAGTCCGCCACCCCATGAACAAACCTACTCACTCGCGCCTGATAAGGGGCATATTTATATGCCAAATCGATACTCAAATGTATAGCTTTTGCCTTGTTTGTCTAATAATGTGTGTACATTCTCATGTAAATTGTA
>JACEIK010000515.1:275556-316476 GCA_018107945.1 Datura stramonium | reverse complement strand
AGATAATAACATTAATCGGGATTCTAACCATATTCCTCATGGGATCGACACCAACTTTGGTTGGGTTGTTTACTTGATAAACTACCACTATATACTTCATTCAAGGTGTAGTTTGGGCATTATTAAAAATGTCACCGCCGTCGAAAATACGATTTAGGATTAGCTTAATTGCTTTTATTTAACTTTTAGTCTTTATTTACTCATTTATGTTTTCTTTTATTTTTGTTTTCCTTAGGTTACTACTTGGTGAACGCCAAGTACTCAAAGTAGTGGAGAACCCCTAATTTCAATTGATCAAGAACATGAGAAAACACTGAGGAGAATGATTGATATTGAGACCCCTGAACAGATGGAAGCCAAAGTGGCTAATGAGGCCCGACGAGCTAATGAGGCCTATCAGGCAGAATTATCCCATCAAGATCATCTTAATGCATCCGACGATGATTTGGATGATAATGCAGGATGAAATAAGAGAAATATAGGTCGTGAGCAACCTCAGATCCATAGATATGCACCTTAGTTTGATTATGATGATGATGATACAGATATTGATGAAGCTAGGTCAATAGGTGCCATTGTGCCCCACCTCTACCTGTTGGGGCCAAGTTTGATATTAGTAGAATGATAATCCAGTTGCTGAATATGAAGGGAGTCTTTAGTGGTAATGCCATTGATAATGCAAATCTCCACCTGATGAATTTTGTTGGAATTTGCAAGGCGTATAGGTTGCCTAGAGTGAGCCAGGATGCCATCAAACTATGGCTCTTTCCATTCTCTTTAGCTGGTGAAGACACTCTGTGGTTGTCGGAGTTACCAAATGACTCCATTACCAATTAGAGAGAATTGAAGTATGCCTTCTTCAAAAGATTCTTCCCACCATCAAGGATGCTGCATCTCAAAGATGATATATATAACTTTCGACAACTCAATACGGAGGCACTCCATGAGACATAAGTGCAGTTCAATAAGAAGTTGAACAAGTGCCCAAATCACAAAATTCCAAATGAGAGCCTGTTGGAGATATTCTATAAATCCTTGAATAATATCAACAAGGTGGTAGCAGATTCAGTACCAGGTGGCGCATTGATGAGTCACTCATAGGAGGAGGAAATAAGAATACTTGGTGGAGTGACCAAAACCATAGGGCCTAGCATACCAGAGAAGCTGAGATATTCGTGAGCACATATGCGATTGGGANGCGATTGGGATGACTATGGAGTAGCTCAGAAAAGACAAGGCGTGCATATCAGGGGAACTAGAATTCAGAAGGTTAATACATTAGGAGCTTGAGATAAGGAGATGGAGTATGAGAACACTGATTTAAAGGAGGAAGCTAACTTCTTATATAGTCAGGTGGTAGATCTCCGGACCAATTCCTAAGGGTCTAATCAAGACTCTTGGAACCAAGCCCTGAGAATCAAGGTTGGAACCATTATAGGGATAAATACAAGACAACCATAATAGGTACAGGGATATGAGTAGAGGTCTAGACCGGGAAGGTGATTGAAGGAAGATGTCACGCCCCACTTGGGAGGCATGACTGGAACCTAGTGCCATACAGGAATTTGACTGACCTGGCTAGGTTATGCACATTTGGTGCGAGGCTACAACTCATCTCAAGAAAACAATGGGCTATATCTCGGCTGTAAATACAACCTCCAGACGACAAGGCCTTATAGCCACCTGTAAGGAAAACAACTAACCAGCAACATGCAAATAAAGGGAATCCTATGCGGGCCGAAAAGGCCACCATGCTGTCTAGTTATGATTGAAATGAGGCATCTATAACTATACTATAGCCAAATAAGCCACCATATAACAGCTATACAAGGCCCCACATGGCCGTCACACAAAATAATATATATATAGGCTCCACACAGCCAACAACAAACTGTCACGACCCGAACGGAGGCCCGAATCGTAACACGGGACAAGAAACCCCGAGAGGTCCCAAGTCGACCCATGGAATAAACATACGTCTAACTTGATTCATGATAAGAAGAAGACTAATCACATGGTGTAGCGGAAATATAAGCATAATCATGACATATCATAACAAACAAATCACTTAGACACACAAGTTGAGTACTACACACTGTCTGAAAGCCTCTACTACATACGGTAGGTTGATGGGAAAACATCCCAACTAACCTGAACAGAAACATAAATGGTACAATGTCTGTCAAATATCCCTCGAAACATGAGGACACACCGATAAGTTGACGACAGACTGTGAGATGATTTAGGGCTGAGGGTGAGCCTGAGAGTTAGGTCCTGTATCATAAGACGATAAATCATAAAAAGTATGCGGTTAGTACATGGAATGTATCGAGTATACAAGGTAAGTAAAATGGACATTTAAAATAATGTAAAACTCATAAAACATCATAAGAATAGGACATCATGATCATATCATAATTATTGTAACATAATATATCATAAGGCTCAAGGTTTTCAAAACATTCGTAATACAATCGTAACCTTAATAATGAGAGAAAAGCCATAATAAATAGTACTTGAGCCAACATACGTAGTTATAAACATGCATGAATCGTGAGGAACAGTGGGAGATTCTCTTAACCGACATACCCCATATGAGCACACATGAAGTCCGACTTGTAAACCTAGTCGAGAGGCCGTTCGTACCTTGCCAAGGGTAGAACCATGAAAGTGTGATATCACCATGAAAAGGGACATTAGGCCAGGGACAGTCACAAAGGAGGTCCCAACTTACCTATGGTGGTATGTAGCTTATGAGATCCAGGGTAGAACCTAGGCCCCGAACGTACTCTATATTTGATACTACTCCCAAAACATATATAGTGCTCATAGTATACAACATTAGTTCATAGGCTAGTTAAATAATGAAAATCATAAACCTACTTGTACATACGTGAACTAGCCATGCCATAAGGCCTGTGAGTCGGCCAAAAATATAATTCATGAATAATAAGTTTCATGCATACTCATAGATCATACATATAAATTGAAAATCATCAAATCATAATGGGTAATTGCATAAATTCATATTTCAAATCTCAAATCATGCTGGGCTTGTAAATATTATCAATTGAAGCAAAGATCATAAATTGACTTATCCTAGATCATGCTTACATAAGCTTAATTAAATAGAAATAGAAATTGATAATTTTATATGTAAAAATACGTTGTAAAACCTAATCAAAATCCATAGAATATAATGAGATTCATAAAACATAAAAGCCCACTAGTAAATCATTAGGTTTTCATAAAATTCAATTTCAAAACCCAAATAGATTTTTGATAGATTTGCATAAATTTGTATAGATTGGGCATGGGTGTGAACGGAAGCACCCATTCGTAATCTTACATATCTGAAGATAGCTGAATCTTACTCTTCCTTGAATCCCAAAAAGGAATGGAAGAAGAAAGCGTTGAATCACCCTTTGATCACATCTCTATTCTCTTGCATGCATGAATGAAGACTTAGGATAGTTTTTCCCCTCTAAAACCCACCTTTCATATGAAAAAACGACGTAGTTTAGGCTTTAGAAACTTAGGAATTATGAAAAGGCCCTTACTAATTAGCAGAAAATTAACTGCCATGGGGTCCTAGTGAGGGACTAAATGATTTGTCCCCACTGACCACGACTCGTGGCCTTGAGTCATGGTGTACATTTCCCAAAATCATCGGGGACCCCATGAATTGTGGTGGCTGACCACGACTCATGGTCACCATCTGTGATCCCCACTACCCAAAACTACTAGCCAAACACCCAGTCCAGGCCACAGGTTACCTCACGAGTCGTGTGGCCTGACCCCGACTTATAGTCACGCCCGTGGTCTTCCCCAGGCCATGCCAATTCCTTTTTTGACCACGAATCACTTCACAACTCATGGTCTCTTCTCACAGGTCACCTAACGACCCGTTATGTGATGTGGTGCAGAATTTTAGTGTTTCTCTATTTCAACTCTCGGATCTTATCTTTGGGCTTCCACGGTATAACAATATATCTCCTTTGGGAACATTCATCCTTGAATGTTGGAAAACATATAGAAAAGCAGATATATGCAATTATCATTATCAAATACTAATCATTTAAACCGAAAACTAATAGAATGACTACCTCTGATTCATATCACATAGTTGAACTGATCTCATGCTTCACATACACATCCATACACATAAAAGAAACTTGAACACATGAACCGAACATGAAAACTAAATAGAGTCATACCACAAGACTGATACCTCAAGTTAGAACTGAGCAGGTCGGGAATAGGTGAGGGTATTTAGCCATCATATCCGTTTTGGCTTCCGACGTAGCTCCCTCAACATGCCGATTTCTCCATAACACCTTTACTGAAACTACTCCTTGTTCCTCAGCCTCCGAACCTGATGATCCAATATTTCAACTGGAACGTCCTCATAGATGAGGCTATCCTTTACACCAATGCTGTCCAGCTAGACTACTAGGGTTAGGTCTCCCAAACATTTCTTTAAGAGTGACACATAAAACACACGATGCACGGAAGATAACTATTAGGGTAAGTATAACTGATATCCTTCCTTACCAACTCTTCTCATAACCCGGTAGGGACAAACATAGCGGAGACTGAGTTTTCCTTTCTTCCAAAACCGCTTGACTCCCTTCATGGGAGATACCGTTAGAAATACCCAATCGTTCACCTCAAACTCCAAATCCCACCTCCTCACATCAGCATATGACTTTTGACGACTCTGTGCGGTTTTTAGCTTGTCCCTTATCAAGTGGACCTTTACCACAGCCTCATGAACCGAATCTGGCCCTATCATAGCTGCCTCACCAACATCAAACCATCCGATGGGTGATCTACATCTCCGCCCATAAAGAGCCTCGAATTGTGCCATCTAGATGCTAGAGTGACAGTTTTTATTATAAGCAAACTCGATCAGGGGCAAGTGATCATCCCAACTACCTTTTAAGTCCAACATATATGCTCTCAACATGTTCTCGAGGATTTGGATTGTTCGTTCCACTTGGCCATCTTTCTGCGGATGAAAGGCTGTACTAAGCTTACAATGAGTTCCAAGCCCCTTCTGGAAAGACCGCCAAAACTAGGAGGTAAACTGAGTACCTCGTCCGAAATAATAGACAAGGGCACTCCATGTAATCGAACCAACTCTCATATATACAACTTGGAATAATCATCCGCTGGGTTTGTGGTTTTCACTGCTAGGAAATGTGCAGCCTTAGTCAACCTGTCCACCACCACCCAAATGGAATCATATTGTCAGTGAGTGTGAGGTAGGCCTGTGATGAAATCCATGTTAATCTCTTCCCACTTCTATGTAGGAATCCTAATATCCTGAAGTACTCCTCCCGGCCTTTGATGTTCAACCTTTACTTGCTGACAGTTCAGGCACTTGGCTATGAATTCTGCAATATCCTTCTTCATGCCATTCCACTAGTATATTTTCCGCAAGTCAGGATACATCTTGGTTGCACCTGGATGAATAGAATACCTAGTTTCATGTGCCTCATGCAATATCCAGCTCCTTAAATCATCCACATCTGTAACACACAAACAACCCTGATACCGCAATGAACCATCTCCCCCTTGGGTGAAGACCTCCACCTTCTAACTTCGAACGACTTCTTCAACTTTACCAAAATTAGATCTCAGCTTGTGTATCTTTCACGTCAGTCACCAAGGACGATTCTGATCCATTTTGCACAACAACACTGCATCTGTTGAGTCGACCAACCTAGCAAGTCGATGCACATCTTTCACCAACTCCTTCTTTCCTTCATCCCATGGGACACACTATTCATAGAGAGCCTACTAAGTGCATCCTCTATGACATTAGCCTTACTCGGATGGTAAAGGCTCGTATCGTAGTCCTTGAGTAGCTCCAACCACCTCCATTGCCGAAGATTGAGATCCTTCTGTGTGAACAGATATTGTAAACTCTTTTGGTCTATAAACACATCCACATGGACCCCATATAGGTAATTTCGCCATATCTTCAAGGCGAACACCACTATTGCCAACTCTAGATTATGGGTTGGGTAATTCTTCTCGTGGATCTTTAACTGTCTAGAGGCATATGCTATTACCTTTCCCCGCTGCATCAATACACACCCGAGTTCGATTCTCGAAGCATCACAATACACAACAAAATCATTCGTACTCTCAGGTAGGGTCAATACCGGTGCGGTAGTAAGTCGAGCCTTCAACTCTTGGAAGCTCTTCTCAAAAGCCTCCGACCATTGGAACTGCACCTTTTTCTAAGTCAACATGGTCAAAGGTGATGCAATAGATGAGAAACCCTCAACAAATCTCCGATTGTAGCTAGCTAAACCCAATAAACTCCGAATATCCAAGGGACTCACCGATCTAGGCCAATTCTTCACTGCCTCGATGTTATGAGAATCTACCTTTATACTTCGCTTGATACCACGTGGCCCAAAAATCCCACCGAGTTCAACCAAAACTCACACTTGCTGAACTTGGCATACAATTGGCGATCCTTGAGAGTCTAATGCACTATTATCAAATGAGCGCCATGCTCCTCCTCGCTCCTAGAGTATATAAGGATGTCATCAATGAACACAATCACGAACATGTCCAGATATTGCTTGAACACCCTGTTCATCAAGCCCATGAAAGCTGCAGGAGTATTCGTTAGTCCAAA
The DNA here is from genome assembly GCA_018107945.1 of Datura stramonium. Classification (NCBI taxonomy): domain Eukaryota; kingdom Viridiplantae; phylum Streptophyta; class Magnoliopsida; order Solanales; family Solanaceae; genus Datura; species Datura stramonium. Next base: position 309,818 of record JACEIK010000515.1, on the reverse strand, counting down.
AGATATGACTACAAACTCATAATGACCATACTGTGTTCTGAAGGTAGTCTTCGGGATATCACACTCCTGAACCCTGGGCTGATGATACCTGGACCTGAGGTCTATCTTTGAGAAACACTTGACACCCTGAAGCTGGTCAAACAAGTCATCGATCCTGGGTAAAGGATACCTGTTCTTAATGGTGACCTTGTTCAATTGCCGATAGTCAATACACATCCGAAGTGAACCATCCTTCTTATGGACAAACAGAACTGGTGCACCCCATAGAGACTCGCTTAGTCTAATGAAGCCCTTATCTAACAGGTCCTTCAACTGATCTTTCAATTCCTTTAGCTTGGTTGGAGCCATCCTATAAGGAGGAAATAGAGATAGGTTGCATATCGGATAAATGATCAATACCAAAATCAATTTCCCTCTCAGGAGGAACACCTGGCAAATTGTCAGAAAAGACCTCTGGATACTCACACACCACCGAAATTGACTGGATGGTCGGGGTGTCGGACTCAACGTCCTTAACCTTAACTAAATGGTACATGCAACACTTAGAAATCATCTTCCTGGCCTTAAGATATGAAATAAACCGACCTACTAGCACAACCGAACTACCTTTCCATTCCAAGACTGACTCACCCGGAAAATGGAACTCCACTGCACGGGTTCTACAATTAACAGAAGCATAACATGCAAACAACCAGTCCATGCCTAGAATAATGTCAAAGTTAGTCATAGTTATCTCTACAAAGTCTGCGAAGGTGACCTTATGCAACACTATAATGGGGAAATCTCTATACACCCGCCTAGCTACAACTGAATCACCAACCAGAGTGGAGACTGAGAATGGTTCTAACAGAATCTCGGGGATAACTCCAAAGCTATTGGAAAAATAAGGAGTCACAAAAGATAGAGTAGCTCCTGGGTCTAGAAAAGCATAAATATCAATATGAAAAACATGCAACATACCGGTGAACACATCCGGGGAGATCTCCTGCTCCTGACGGGATGCCAAAGCATAAAACCTATGTTGACGCTAGCCGCCGGCTGAACTGGTCGAGGCACCCTGCTGAGCGGGACATACCGCTGGAGCAACAGAACTGGCTGCTGGCACACGGGCTCCACCGAGCCCCGATCGGGCTGAAGGGTAATCTCTGAGTTTGTGTCCGGGCTTGCCACACCCGAAACAAACATTCAAGCCAACTAGGCACCTCCCGGGGTGATTCTTGCCGCACCCCGCAAAAACTGGGAAAGTGCACTCCACTTGCATGCTACCTTGGCCTCTCGACTCTAAAGCCCTGCTCCTCTGATCCCATCTGAAACTAGATGTCATGCTTGCCGACAATGGGGCTAGAGCAATAGACCTTGCTGGGACTGCTGACGCTGTCCACCCCCTGACCTGACTTGATAAGTCCCGTAGCTGTCGTTCCTGTCCCTCTTGGCCTCTCTTTGCCTCTGATATACCAATTCAAATTGCTGAGAATGCAACACAATATGGGGAAAGTCGATATCCCGATGCAACATGGCGATCCTACAATCCTCATCGAGATAATCAGCAACCCCATGCACAAAATGACTTACCCGAGCCCTCTGATCTGCCACAAACTCTGGGGAATACTTGGATAGATGGGTGAACTCCAATGCGTACTCCTGCACGGACATGTCACCCTATTTCAAATTAACAAACTCAACTGCCTTGAGCTCCCTCATTTCATGAGGGAAAAACCGATCCAAGAATGCCGCATGAAACTCTTCCCAGCCTATAGGGCCTGCACCCACTGCCCTAGAATACCCTCCATTGCTTGAACCATATGTGATCCACCCCCTTTAGTTGATAGGAGGAAAAGTCAACACACTCCCCATTATTCACCCCCATAACCTGGGTGATCTTCAGAATCTCACTGATGAAATCGTGTGGATCCTCGTCTACCTTCGACCCCAAGAACTCAGGAGCATTCTTAAGAAATCCCTCACTCTAGCTATCACCGCATTCCCGTTCTGAGGGTAATGCGCCACTTTCTGATTATGAACATGGGCAGCCATGGCCTGTGAAAACATCTGAATCACTGCCCTAAACTTAGCGTGGGCAGCTAGCTCTGGTGCATGCTCCTCATGAACAGGTGGGGCTGGTTGATGGCCGTCACCGTTGGCACCGTCATAATTGTTTCCATTTCCATTTATCCTAACGTTCACTCAACATGGAGGCATGATTTTGCAAACGCTAATAGCATGAATTATAAGGATAAAAGGACTTTTCATTGCACGACATAGATCATGAAAGAAAGGAACAATTCCTAGCGTCTCGTAGCCTCTTCGTCATAAGTGTGGCGCGCTTCACACCCATGAAAAAGACTCTACTTAACATGGTTTTCAGAAACCCTAGGACTCTTCAAACCTATGGCCCTGATACCAAGTTTGTCACTACCCGAACGGAGGCTCGGATCGTAACACGGGACAAGAAACCCTGAGAGGTCCCAAGTCGACCCATGGCATAAGCATAAGCCTAACTTCATTCATGATAAGCAGAAGACAAATCACATGGTGTAGAGGAAATGTAAGCATAATCATGACATATCATAACAATCGAAATCACTTAGACACACAATAGCAGAGTACTTCACACTATCTGAAAGCCTCTACTACATACGATGGGCTGATGGGACAACACTGCAACTAACCTGAACAAGTACTGAAACATAAATGGTACAACGTCTGTCAAATAGACCTCGAAACATGAGGACTCATCGATAAGCTAAAGACGAACTCTGAGATGATTTAGGGCTGAGGGTGAGCCTGAGAGTCGGTTCCTATATCATAAGAAGATACAACATAGAAAGTATCCGGTCAGTACGTGGAATGTACCAAGTATGAAAGGTATGTAAAACGGACATTTAAAATAATGTAAAACTCATAAAAGATCATAAGAGTAGGACATCATGATCATATCATAATTATCGTAACATAACATATCATAAGGCTCAAGGTTTTCAAAACATTCATAATACAATCGTAACCTTAATCATGAGAGAAAATCCATAATAAATAGTACTTGAGCCAACATACATAGTCATAAACATGCATGAATCGGGAGGAATAGTGGGAGGTTCTCTTAACTGACATACCCTATATGAGCACACATGAAGTCCGACTTGTAAACCTAGTCGGGAGGCCGTTCATACCTTGCCAAGGGTAGAACCATGAAAGTGTGATATCACCATGAATAAGGCCATTGGGTCGGGTACAGTCACAAAGGAGGTCCCAACTTACCTACGATGGCACGTAGTTTTTGAGATCCGGAGCAGAACCTGAGCCCTGAACCTACTCGGTGTTCGATACTACTCCCAAAACATATATAGTGCTCATAGAATAAAATGCATGAATTCATAGGCTAGTTAAATCATGAAAATCATAAACCTGCTTGTACATACGTGAACTGGCCATGCCATAAGGCCCGTGAGTCGGCCAAAAACATAATTCATGAATCATAGGTTTCATGCATACTTATAGATCATAAATATAACTTGAAAATCATCAAATAATAATTGTTAATTGAATAAATTCATATTTAGAATATCAAATCATGTTGGGCTTGTAAATATTATCAATTGAATCAAAGATCATAAATCGACTTATCATAGATCATGCTTACATAAGCTTAATTTAATAGAAATTGAATTTGATAATTTTATATGTAAAAATATGTTGTAAAACCTCATCAAAATCCATATTATATAATGAGATTCATAAAACATAAAAGCCCACTAGTAAATCATTAGGTTTTCATAAAATTCGATTTCAAAACCCAAATAGATTTTTGATAGATTTGCATAAATTTGTATAGATTGCGCATGGGTGTGAATGGAAGCACCCATTCGTAACCTTACATACCTGAAGATAGCTGAATCTTACTCTCCCTTGAATGCCCAAAAAGGAATTGAAGAAAACCTTGAATCACCCTTTGATCACCTCTCTATTCTCTTCTTTGCATGAATGAAGAGTTAGGATAGTTTTTTCCCCTATAAAACCCACCTTTCATAGGATAAAAAAATGTAGTATAGGATTTAGGATTTTAGGAATTATGAAAAAGCCCTTACTAATTCACAGAAAATTAACTGTCAGGGGGTCCCAACGAGGGACCCAATGAATCATCCCCACTGACCTCGACTTATGGCCTTGAGTCGTGATGTACACTGCCCAAAATCATCAGGGGACCTCACGAGGGACCCCACGAATTGTAGTGGCTAACCATGACTCGTTGTCACCATCCGCGATCCCTACTTCCAAAACTACTAAACAAGCACTCAGTCCAGGCCACGGGTGACCTCAAGAGTCGTGTATCCTGACAACGACTCGTGGTCTTCCCCAGGATGTTCCAATTCCTTGCTTGACCATGAGTCACTTCATGACTAGTGGTCTCTCCTCACGGGTCATCTAATGACCCGTTATATGACCTGGTGCAGAATTTCAGTTTTTCTTGGTTTAAACTCCCGGGTTTGATCTTTGGGCTTCCGGGGTATAACACAAAATAACAACAAGGAAACTATAAAATCTGCAAGACACTAGGAGTGGAATAATAGTTGAGACAGTGCCCCGACCTACCCATATACTGTACAATCAAAAGAGTAAACCTTCTAACTATTAGCTCTGGAGGAAAGGAGCCAACTGCACTGCTAACTCTGGCTGAAAGCTAAGAAGGTCCTGATCCGCATCTATCTGCACTCATAGGCAATTAATGCAACTCCCCAAGATGGGCGTCAATAGAATATGTACCGAATATGTAAGACAATAACTGAAAATAACTGAATAAAACTTAAGATGAAACTAAAAGTAACTGAATGAAAGAGATAGAGGTATAACTTGAATAACTTAACTTCCTGCTAACTAATATAACTGTAAATAGTGAAAATAAGAACCTTACCTGGCCCCGTAAGCCGGAAGGTACAACCAGCACTGTATAACCCACTCGGAGCCCCCATAAGCCCTAGCGAGCACACTTCATCTATATTCCCTTAAAAAGGTCAAAATGAGTCATCTACTAATTGTAGCAAACCTACTAGTCCCCTTGGTCTGTAAATGAGCCCACTCAACCCCTGAACTGTAGTTGTGTCTGAGTCTGGTGGACTCTTGCTATCTCTACCCCGGATACTAGGCTCGATGGGGTGTAGTGCCGATACGGCATAAAAATAGTCCAGCTATGGAATGGAATGTATAAGGTCCTCGGACCTCACCTTCGTCCATTGCTGACAGTATACCGCTCCTTGGAGCGACGTCATCTAGCCCCTAGTGGGCAACGACACAACTAGTAACCCTGGGTTGGTCATGGAAGGCTATACAGGGAAAAGTCAATTCCAAACTAAACATAAGTACTGATATCAGCTAACAACAATAACTATTAATAACAACAAGACTTCTGGCCCTCTTACTGGGATTCAAACTATATTGCAGTATTATAGAAACTAACTTGCCAAAGGAATTCACGATAACATACCTTGATTGTCGTTTCCTGATTATCTGGTGAGTTTCAACTTATATTCAACAGCTCTTTCCAACTATACCCATAATACTGGGATAAAGAGACTAATTGCAATACGAAATTCAGCTTAAAATGATAACTTTTGATATTAATAACCATAATACTTCAACTGCGCAAAATATGGACGAAAACCTATAATTTCTCGGGAGTTCAGAAGGGAGAAATGATTACTTGATGTCTGTGATCGTTTAGGGATCAGTTTGGATGAATTCTGACAACTTCTTCTCGGCGAGGTTACAATTTTCCGGGCAAATTTCGAGAAAATTACTCCATAGTAACGCTCCCTATAGGCTCAGAATTCAATACCTGAAGTTAATTTGATTTTGGATGGCGTTTAGCAGCGTAATCGGATGAAAAACTATTAAAAACCTTGAAATATACTCTCTCTGGCCGAGGGAAACTATTGGAAATGGATTGAATTGAAAGGAGGGACCTTATATACTATAATACCCTGAAAGTGCTTGAGAATAGACCCGGGAGTTAAAAGTTAAAAACTGTTGAAATGGGGAAAATTTCACAAAATGGACCATGGAATGACTCGTGGTATCAAATCACGGATCGTTATATGAAGTCGTTGGTTAGGGAAGGCTGGGTGGCAGTGGAGACAACGACTCATTATTGGAAACAATGAGCCGTTGTCAGCAAGTGCAGGAAAAGGTTGGGTTCAGCAGGTGGCATACAATAGGCCTTCCAATGACTCGTTTTGAGTTGTGACCGGTCGTTGTTTGGTGAAAGAATTTCTAGTGTTGATAACGGATCAAGACCACAACTCGTTGGAAGAAACCACGAGTCGTGGTGAGGCTCGTGATAAGAAGGTCCAACTTTTGTGATGAGCAAACAATGAACGAAGTAACAGATCGTTGTTCCATAGGATGGGTCGTCCTTTCCATCTGTTGGTCAGTTTCAGAAGTAAGTTACAACAGTGCAAACCACGAGCGATAGAACGGGTCGTCATTAGCTCCAACGACCCGTTGGTTCTATCCATTAGTTCAGCCCGGCCAGTTTTTAGGGCAGATTTATTATGGGTATTTTCGACTTTTCCACACTATGAGACCCTAAACTAAATGATTTTAACTTATGGAATATGTGTTTTAAGGGGGATGATCTATTCAAAACCTTCATACATGCATGCGTGAGTTTAGAGGGGTGATCAAAAGGTGATTCAAGGTTTTCTTCCCCAACTCCTTTCAATTTATTCTTGGGCATTTAATGGAGGTTAAGAATAAGTGGTTCCAGGTATTTAAGGATATCAATGGGTGTTTCCTTCCTCACCCATGTAAATTCTCTACGATTTTATAAAAATTTTATCAAAAGTTTATGGGGTGTTGAAGTAGATTTATATAAATTCTAATGATTTCTAATGGGCCTTGTGATTTTGAATCTTATCACATTCTAAAGGGTTTTGATCAACTTTATGATATAAATTATTTATAATGTTATCGATTTCTTGATTACTATTGAATTTAGCCTAATTATGCATGACCCATGATAAATTGATTTATGATCTTCTCTTTAAATGATGATATTTATGAACACAACATGTTTTATGACTTGAATTATGGATTTATAATATTACCCATCATGATTTTATGAATTCCAAGAAATATGCATGATTTACAAATATGTATGAACTTTTGAATCACGAATCATGTTTTGGCCGACTCACGGACCTTATGTCATGGCTAATTCACGTATGTACAAGAATGTTTTGATTATCATGATTTAACTATCCTATGAATTCATGTATGTTATACTATGAGCACTATTGATGTTTTGGGAGTAATATCGAACATCGAGTAGGTTCAGGGTCTAGTTCTGCCTCGTACCTCATAAACTACGTGCCACCGTAGGTATGTTGGGACTTCCTATATGATTTTCCCCGGCCCAAATGGCCCTTTTAATTGTGATATCACACTTTCATGGTTCTACCCTTGGGAAGGTACAGACACTCTCTCGACTAGGATTACAAGTCGGGCTTCATGTGTTCTCATATGGGGTATGTCGGTTAAGAGAATCTCCCACTATTCCTCATGATTTATGCATGTTATGATTATGTATGTTGGCTCAAGTCATGTCCAATAAAGCTTATCTCCTATGATTATGATTACGATTGTATTACGAATGTTTTGAAAACCTTGAGCCTTATGTTATATTACGATATTTATGTTATGAGCATGTTGTCCTACTCTTATGTTCATTTATGAGTTTTAAATATTTTAAATGTCCATTTTACTTACCTTGAATACTCAGTACATCTCACGTACTGACTACATACTTTATATGCTATATCATTTCACGATATAGGCCCCAGCTCTCAGGCTCACCCTCACCCATATATTGTCTCGGAGTTTCTTCCAGTGTAGTTGGTAAATCCTCATGTTCCAAGGGCTATTTGATAGACATGTTGTTGCTTTCTATTTCAGTGTTTGTTTAGGTTTGTTGGGGGTGTTGTCCCATCAACCAATTGTACGTATTAGAGGCTTTTAGACAAATGTTCTGTACTCAGCTTGTATGTCTTAGTGTTTCAGATGTTTTGACGTATTATGTTATACCATGTTTCTAATATGCCTTATGTTCAGTCTTCTGCTTATGTGATTGAATTTGATGTGTGCTCATTCCATGGGTCGACGTGGGGTCTCTCGGAACTCCTTGTCCCGTGTCTACAATCCGGGTATACATTGGGTCGTGAAAAACATGGTATCAGAGCTTAGGTTTTGAAGTGTCCTAGGGTGTCTGAAAGCCACGTTAAGTAGAGTCTTTTTCATGGGTGTGAGCATGCCACCCTTATGACGGAGAGTCTACGAGACGTTTAGGAAATGTTCCCTTCTTTCATGATCTATGTCGTGCGATGGAAGTCCTCTACCCTTCTAATTCGTTCTATTTACGTTTGCAGCATCATGCCTCCACGTCCAGTGAACACCAAAAGGATGGTAACGGTAATAATCATGAGGGTGCCAATGGTGAGGAGCATCAACCAGCCCCACCCGTTCATGAGGAGCACGCACCAGAGCTAGTTGCCCACGCTGAGTTTAGGGCAGTGATTCAGATGCTGGCTCAGGCCATGACGGCCCAAGTCCAAAATCAGATAGTGGCGATTTACCCTCAGAATGGGAATGCGGCGTAGCTAGGGTGAGGGATTTCTTTAGGATGAGCCCTCTAGAGTTCACGGGGACGAAGATGGAAGAGGATCCGCACGATTTCATAGAGGTGATTTTGAAGATCACCCAGGTTGTGGAGGTGAACAATGGGGAGTGTGTTGACTTGAACTCCTATCAGCTAAAGGGGGTGGCTCATATATGGTTTAAGAAGTGGAGAGATGCCAGGGAAGTGGGTACGGGCTCGATAGGTTTGGAGGACTTCCACGGATCGGTTATTCCCTTGGGAGATGAGAGAGCTTAAGGTAGCCGAGTTTGTTAATTTGAAGTGGGTAACATGTCCATTCAGGAGTACGCATTGGAGTTCACCCGATTATCCAAAATATGCTCCAGAGTTGGTGGTGGATAAGAGGGCTCAGGTGAGCCATTTTGTGCATGGGGTGATGGATTACTTGGACAAGGATTGCAGGATTGCCATGCTTCATCGGGATATTGATTTCCCCCGTATTGTATTGCATGCACAACAGATGGATTCGGTCTACCAGAGGAAGAGGGAGGCCAAGAGCGCCAGGACCAATAGCTATGGGGTTTCTCAGGTCACGTTAGGGGGTGGATAGCGTTAGCAGTCCCAGCATAGGTCTACCGCTTCGGCTCCATCATCAGCCAGCTCGCCATCTAGGTTCAGAGGAGATCAGAAGAGCAAGGCTTCAGGCTCGAGGGATCAGGGTAGTATGTGCAGCAAGAATCATCCTGGGAGGTGCTTAGTTGGATTAGATGCGTGTATCGGGTGTGGCAAACCCGAGCAAAGACTTAGGGATTGCTCCTCAGCTAGATCAGGGGTCGGTGGGGCCCTTGTGACAGCAACCAGTTCTACCTCTCCATTAGCACATCCCCCTCAGCAGGGTGCCTCTACTAGTCAGCAGGCAGTCAGCGCCAAAAGAGGTTTTATGCTCTAGTACCCCGCCAGGAGCAGAAGGCTTCACCAGATGTAGTAATTGGTATGTTACAAGTCTTCCATATTGATGCTTATGCCTTATTAGATGCAGGAGCTACTTTGTCTTTTGTGACCCCTTATATTGCTAGTAGTTTTGGAGTTAGCCTTGAAATTCTGTTAGAACCGTTTTCAGTCTCTACTCCAGTCAGTGATGCAGTTGTAGCTAGGCAGATGTATAGAGGTTGCCCCATTACATTGTTGCATAAAGTCACCTCCGCAGACTTTGTAGAGTTGGCTATGACTGACTTTGACATCATTTTAGGCATGTATTAGTTGTTTTCATGTTATGCTTCGATTAATTGTAGGACCCATGCGGTGAAATTCCAATTTCCAGGTGAGTCGGTGTTGGAGTGGAAGGGTAATTCAGCTATACCAGCCGGTCGGTTTATTTCTTATCTTAAGGCCAAGAAAATGATTTCTAAGGGCTGCATGTATCACCTAGTTAGGGTTAAGGATGTTGAGCCCGAGACCCCGACTATCCAGTCAGTTTCAGTGGTGTGTGAGTATCCGAAGGTTTTTCCCGATGATTTTCCAGGTGTTACTCCTGAGAGGGAAATTGATTTCGGTATTGATCTCTTACCCGATACGCAGCCTATCTCTACTCCCCATATAGGATGGCTCCAGCCGAGCTAAAAGAGTTAAAGGAGAAGTTGAAGGAATTGTTGGATAAGGGTTTCATTAGACCGAGCAAGTCTCCATGGGGTGCACCGGTTCTCTATGTCCGAAAGAAGGATGGTTCCTTTTGCATGTGTATTGATTACCAGCAGTTGAACAAGGTCACCGTCAAGAATAAGTAACCCTTACCCAGGATCAATGACTTGTTTGACCAGCTTCAGTGTGCTAGATGTTTCTCAAAGATAGATCTCAGGTTCGGGTATCACCAACTCAGGGTTCAGGAGAGTGACATCCCGAAAACTGCTTTCAGGACACAGTATGGTCACTACGAATTTGTTGTTATGTCTACTAACCAATGCCCCTACATCTTTCATGGACTTGATAAATAGGGTATTCAAGCAATATCTATACATGTTCATCATCGTGTTCATCGATGATATCCTTATATACTCTTAGGGCAAGGAGGAGCATGCCGCTCAATTGAGAGTAGTGCTTCAGACCCTCAAGGATCGTCAGTTGTATGCAAAGTTCAACAAGTGTGAATTTTGGTTGGACTCCCTGACATTTTTAGGCCATGTGGTATCGAGTGAGGGCATAAAGATAGATTCTCAGAAAATTGAAGCGGTAAAGAATTGGCCCAGATCGGTGAATCCTTTAGAAATTCGGAGTTACTTGGGCCTAGAAGGGTATTACTGGAGATTCATTGAGGGGTTTTCATCAATTGCAACACCATTGATCAGGTTGACTCAGAAAAAGGTAAAGTTCCAATGGTCGGAGGCTTGCGAGAAAAGCTTCCAAGAGTTGAAGACTCGACTCACTTCAGCACCAGTATTGACATTACCCGAGGGTACCGATGGTTTTGTAGTATATTGTGATGCTTTGAGAATCAGACTTGGGTGTGTGTTGATGCAGCATGGGAAAGTGATGGCATATGTCTCAAGACAGTTGAAAATCCATGAGAAGAATTACCCGACCCATGATCTTGAGTTGGCTGCGGTGGTGTTTGCATTGAAGATATGGCGGCATTACTTGTATGGGGTCCACATGGATGTTTTTATGGACCACAATACCTTGCAATATGTGTTTACGCAGAAAGATCTCAATCTTCGACAAAGGAGGTGGTTGGAGATACTTAAGGACTATGATATGAGTGTTCTTTACCACCCGAGAAAGGATAATGTGGTGGTGGACGCACTTAGTAGACTCTCTATGGAGAGTGTGTCCTACGTGGAGGAAGGAAAGAAAGAGCTGGCAAAAGATGTTCATCGACTTGCAAGGTTGCGAGGTAGATTGGTCGACTTAACCGATGGAGGTGTTGCTGTGCAAAATGGATCCGAGTCATCCTTGGTGACTAATGTGAAGGCTAGACAAGATGAGGATTTGATGTTGGTAAAGTTGAAAGAAGTCGTACGGAGTAAGAAGGTGGAGGTTTTCTCCCAAGGGGGAGATGGCGTGTTGCGGTACCAGGGTCATATGTGTGTTCCAGACGTAGATGATTTGAGGGACCGGATATCGCATGAGGCACATGGATCCAGGCACTCTATCCATTCAGGTGCCACCAAGATGTATCATTATTTGTGGAAAATATACTGGAGGAATGGAATGAAGAAGGATATTGCTGAGTTCGTAGTCAAATGTCCAAATTGTCAACAAGTAAAGGTTGAACATCAAAGACTGGGAAGAGTACTTCAAGATATTAGCATTCCTACTTGGATGTGGGAAGATATTAATATGGACTTCATTATAGGATTACCTCGTACTTGCAGACAATATGACTCCATTTGGATGGTGGTTGACAGGTTGACCAAGGAGGCACATTTCCTATCGGTCAAAACCACTAATTTAGCGGATGATTATGCAAGATTGTATATTCGGGAGTTGGTTCGACTTCAAGGAGTGCCCTTGTCTATTATTTCAGACCGAGGTACTCAGTTTACCTTCCAATTCTGGCGGTCTTTTCAGAAGGGGCTTGGGACTCAAGTTAAGCTCATCACAGCCTTTCATCTGCAAACAAATGGCCAATCCGAACGAAAAATCCAGACTCTTGAGGACATGTTGAGAGTGTGTGTGATGGATTTTAAAGGTAGCTGGGATGATCATTTTCCCTTGATCGAATTTGCTTATAATAATAGCTATCACTCTAGCATCCATATGGTACTGTTCGAGGCTCTATATGAGCAAAGGTGTAGATCACCCATTAGATGGTTTTAGTTTGGTGAGGCAGCTATGATAGGGCCCGATTCGGTTCATGAAACCATGGTAAAGGTTCAGTTGATAAGGGACCGGTTGAAAACCGCTCAGAGTCGTCAAAAGTCATATGCGATGTGAAAAGAAGAGATTTGGAGTTTGAGGTAGACGATTGGATATTTCTAGAGGTACCTCCCATTATGGGAGTCATGCAGTTTGGGAAGAATGAAAAACTCAGTCCCCGCTATATTGGTCCCTATTAGGTTACAAGAAGAGTTGGTAAGGTAGAGTTTGAGTTGGATTTGCCCTCAGAGTTATCTTCTGTGCATCCCGTGTTTCATGTGTCGCTTTTGAAGAAGTGCTTGGGAGATCCATCTCTAGTAGTCCCGGCAGACAGCATTGGTGTAAAAGATAGCCTCAACTATGAAGAAGTTCCTGTGGAAATATTGGTCCGCCATGTTCGGAGGATAAGGAACAAAGAAGTAGCTTCAGTTAAAGTACTATAGAGAAATGAGCATGTTGAAGGAGCTACATGGGAAGCCGAAGTGGATATGATGGCTAGATACCTACATTTATTCTCTACCGGCTCAGTTTCGACTTGAGGTATCACTTGTGCTCTATGACTCTATTTAGTTTTCATGTTCAGTTCAAGTGTTCAAGTTTCCTTTATGTGTATGAATGTGTATGTGAAGCATGAGATCAGTTCATCAATGTGTTATGAATCAGAGGTAGTCATTCCATAAAGTTTCAGTTTAAATGATCATTATTTGAATATGATAATTGCATGTCTGTGTTTTTGCTTGTTTCCAACATTCGAGGATGAATGTTCCCAAGAGGGAGATATTGTAATACCCCGAAAGTGCTTGAGAATTGACCTAGGAGTTAAAAGATGAAAATTGTTGAAATGTGTAAAATTTCACAGTTCAGACCATGGAACGACTCGTGGTATCAAACCACAGGTCATTACACACAGTCGTTGGTTAGGGAAGGTTGAGTGGAAGTGGAGACAACATACGACACAATGACTCGATTGGAAACAATGAGCCGTTGTCAGAAGGCGTTGGAAGAGGTTGGGTTCAGCAGGTGGCATACAACGGGCCTTCCAATGATTCATTATGAACTGTAACCAGTTGTTGTTACCGGTCGTTGTTTGGTGCAAGAATTTCCAGTGTTGATGACGGATCAAGACCACGACTCATTGGAAGCAACCACGAGTCATGGTAAGGCTCGTGATAAGAAGGTCCAACTTTTGTGATGAGCAAACAACGAACGAAGTAACGGATCGTTGTTCCATAGGATGAGTCATCCTGTTCGTCCGTTAGTCAGTTCCGGAAGTAAGTTACAATAGTGTAAACCACAAGCGATTGAACAGGTCGTCGTTAGCTCCAACCACCCGTTGGTTCCGTTCGTTAGTTCAACCCGGCTAGTTTTCAGAGAAGATTTATTAAGGGAATTTTTAACTTTTCCATGCTATGAGACCCTAAACTACGTCGTTTTACTTATGGAAGATGGGTTTTAAGGGGGATTATCTATTATAAGCCTTCATTCATGCATGCATGAGTTTAGAGGGGTGATCAAAAGGTGATTCAAGATTTTCTTGCCCAATTCCTTTCAATTTCTTCTTAGGCATTCAAGGGAGGTTCAGAATCAGCGGTTTTAGGTATGTAAGGATATCAATGGGTATTTCCTTCCTCACCCATGCCAATTCTCTACGATTTTATAAAAATTCAATCAAAAGTTTATGGTGTTTTGAAGTAGATTTATATAAATTCTAATGATTTCTAATGGGCCTTGTGATTTTGAATCTTATCATATTCTAAAGGGTTTTGATCAACTTTATGATTTAAATTATTTATAATATTATTTATTTTTTGATTTCTATTGAATTTAGCCTAATTATGCATGACCCATGATAAATCGATTCATGATCTTCTTTTCAAATAATGATATTTTCGAATCCAACATGTTTTATGATTTGAATTATGGATTTATGATATTACCCATCATGATTTTATGAATTCCAAGCTATATGCATGAGTTACAAGTATGTATGAACTTTTGTATCACAAATCATGTTTTGGCCTACTCACAGGCCTCATGTCATGGCTAATTAACGTATGTACAGGAATGTTTATGATTATCATGATTTAACTAGCCCATGAATTCATGTATGTTATAATATGAGCACTATATATGTTTTGGGAGTAGTATAGAACATCGAGTAGGTTTTGGGGTCTAGGTTCTGCCCCGGACCTCATAAACTACGTGCCACCGTAGGTATGTTGGGACCTCCTATATAATTGTCCCCGACCCAAATGGCCCTTTTCATGGTGATATCACACTTTCATGGATCTATCCTTGGAAAGGTACGGACACCTTCCGACTAGGGTTACAAGTCGGGCTTCATGTGTGCTCATATGGGGTATGTTGGTTAAGAGAATCTCCCACTGTTCTTCATATTTTATACATGTTATGATTATGTATGTTGGCTCAAGTCATGTTCAATAAAGCTTCTCTCCTATGATTTTGATTACAATTGTATTACGAATGTTTTGAAAACCTTGAGCCTTATGTTATATTACGATATTTTTGTTATGAGCATGTTGTCCTACTCTTATGTTCATTTATGAGTTTAAAATATTTTACATGTCCGTTTTACTTACCTTCCATACTCAGTACATTCCACGTATTGACCGCATACTTGTTATGCTGTATCATTTCATGATACAGGCCCTAGCTCTCAGACTCACCCTCACCCATAGATTGTCTCAGAGTTGCTTCCAGCGAAGTTGGTGAGTCCTCATGTTCCAAGGGCTATTTGATAGACATGTTTCTACTTTCTATTTCAGTCCTTCTTTGGGTTAGTTGGGGGTGTTGTCCCATACAACCCATCGTACATATCAGAGGCTTTCAGAAAAATGTTCAGTACTCAGCTTGTATGTCTTAGTGTTTTGGATGTTGACTTATTATGTTTTTCCATGTTTCCAATATGCCTTATGTTTAGTCTTCCGCTTATGTGATTAAATTAGATGTATGCTCATGCCATGGGTCGACTTGGGGTCTCTCTGAACTCCTTGTCCCATGTCTATGATCCAGGTATACATTGGGTCGTGACATATACATATTAGGGCGGTGGCAGGGGGCGTTTCATGCTGCCCAAGGCGCCAGTAGCAGCCCCACGTCGCGCCCCTCATGGCATTAGTGGGTTGGCGCGCCGCGCTGGCCCTTCACGACCTCACCTCACCCGACCCTACTTTCTAGGCTTTCCTACACGGATTGTACTCTCTTTATTCATCACAAATCCATTCGCACGCTCACTGATCGTTAACATTTACGGGTGTAACATCCTCCCCACCTTAGGAACATTCGTCCTCGAATGTCATTCTCAGGTTAACTCTCTTACCCAAGATTTAGAAAAATTTCGGCAGAGTCTCCTCTGTAATATGGAATATTTGGAAAGCTGAAACACAGAAGTCCAACACAGGACGCTATAACAACCATTACACAATAACAAGGAATAGCTAAGTAACAGTACTAATAGCATAAGCAGTAAAATAACAACCGAACAACAACAACCTCACCTTAACTACATAATCCGGATTAACCCTGGAACATGTGAGGATATCTTTATTTCATATCATCCTTAGCTTCCCAGGTCATCTCTTCTTTATTCTTGCTTCTCCATAACACTTTAGCAGAGGCAATATCTTTTGTTCTCAACCTACGAACCTGTCGATCTAATATAGCTACTGGAACCTCTTCGTAGGCTAACCCTCAATAACCTGGATGTCTCTGACTGTCACACCTTGGACGGGTCCCCTATATATTTTTGCAGCATGGACACATGAAAGATCGAGTGAACAAATTCTAATTCTGAAGGTAAGTCTAATTCATAGGCCACTTGGCCTATTCTTCGAAGGGTACAATATGGGCCAATAAATCTGGGGCTAAGATTGCCCTTCTTACCAAACCTCATTCCGCCCTTCGTTGACGAAACTTTAAAAAACACCCAATCACCAACACTGAATTCCAGGGCTCTACGCCGCACATCAGAATAGGATTTTTGGTAGCTCTGAGCTGTTAGCAAGCGTTCTCTGATAAGCTTTACTTTCTCCTCTAACTGGTGGATTATGTCTGGTCCAATTAACTCTGATTCTCCATCCTTGAACTAACCAACTGGGGACCTGCATTTCCTCCCACATAAGGCCTCATAAGTTGCCATGTGGATTGCCGAAGATAACTGTTATTGTAAGCAAATTCAATAAGGGGTAAATGCTCATCCTAACTTCCCCTGAATTCTAATACACATGCCCGCAACATATCTTCGAGCATCTAAATTGTACGTTATGCCTGCCCATCTGTTTGAGGATGGAATGTTGTACTCAAATTCACCTGTGTTCCCAACCCCTTTTGAAATGATTGCCAGTACCAAGTTGTGAACTTTGTCCCCCTGTTAGAAATAATAGATGTTGGGACACTGTGTAATCGACCTATTACTTTGATATACAATTAAGCATAGCCCTTGGCTGAAAAAGTGGTCCTAACGGGCAGGAAATTAGCTGACTTCATCAATATGCTGACAATCACCCAGATGGTATCAAATCTGCCCTAGTACGAGGTAACCCTATCAAAAACTCCATGTTTATTGCTTCCTATTTCCACATAGGCACCGCTATCTCTTGCGTCAATATGCTGGAGTTTTGATGTTCCGCCTTTACCGGTTGGCAGTTAGGGCATTGTGCTACAAATTCTGCTACACCCTTTTTCATTCCCGGCTACCAGTAAATCTCTGTTATGTCATGATACATCTTTGTTGAAACTGGGTAAAGATAATAACGTGAATAATGTACCACTGCGATGATCTTTGGCGAAGTCCTGCCACATCTGGGATGTAGAGGTGACCTCCACATATCAAGACCCGATCTTCGGTTACCGCAAAAGCTGATACTTCCCCTAGCTGAACTTTATCTCTGAGCTGTCCCAGGTTAGGATCTTCATACTACCGCTATTTTACTTCGACAACCAGGGATGATACTATGGTATTATGAATCACTGCCCCACTGTCTCCTGAGTCTACTATTCGGACGGCTAAACTGGATAATAGGTGCAATTCGCGGGCTATCTCCCGCTATTCGGGCCTCAAGTGCGCTAAGCTCCCCATTGATCTACGACTAAGGGAATCTGCTACAATTTTAGCCTTCCCTGGATGGTATAAAATATTCATGTCGTAGTCCTTCAACAACTCTAACCAGCGACCCTGCCGCAGATTCAACTCTTTCTGTGTAAAAATGTACTGGAGGCTTTTATGATCGGTAAAAATTTTCACATGCACCCCCATACAGGTAATGTCTCCAGATTTTTAAGGCGTGAATTACTGCTACTAGCTCCAGGTCGTGAGTGGGATAGTTCTTTTCATGCTTCCTCAGTTGTCTTGAAGCATAAGCAATTAACTTACCATGTTGCATCAAAACACACCTTAACCCAACGCCCGAAGCATCACAATACACTACATAGCCCTCTGAACCTTTTGGCAAAGCTAAGACTGGCGCATATGTTAATCTATTTTTGAACTCCTAAAAACTCTGTTCACACGCTTCAGTCCAGTGAAATTTAGCTTCTTTCTAAGTTAACTTGGTCAAAGACGCTGATAAAGTAGAAAACCTCTCTACAAATCTTCTGTAATATCCGGCTACCCTAGGAAACTACGTATGGAGTTGTAGGTCTAGGCCATGTCTTTATTGCCTCAATCTTCTATGAATCTACCTGAATACCAGCATCTTACACACTATGACCCAAAAAGGCTACCGAATTCAGCCAAAAATTGCATTTAGAAAATTTTGCATACAACTGGCGATCCTTGAGAATCTGGAGCACTGCTCGTAGATGATCTCGGTGTTCTGCTTCTGAGCGGGAATACACCAGAATGTCATCAATGAATACTATCACAAAAAAATCTAGATGCGGCCTGAAGATGCAATACGTCAGGTCCATGAACACTGCAGGAGCATTGGTCAACCTGAAGGACATAATAAGGAATTCAAAATAGCCATACGTGGTCCTGGAAGTTGTTTTTGAGATATCTCTCTTCCAAACCCGCACTTGGTGATACCCAGACCTTAAGTAGATCTTAAATAAATACTTTGCCCCTTGTAGCTGATTAAACAAGTCATCTATCCTAGGAAGCGGGTATTTATTCTTGATGGTAACTTTATTTAGTCGTGGTAATTTATACACATACGGAGGGAGCCATCTTTCTTTCTTACAAACAGAATTGGCGCACCCCATGGTGAAGTATTCAGCCTGATAAAGCCCTTATCTAACAGATCTTTCATCTGTTCCTTCAATTCTCTGAGCTCAATAGGAGCCATTCAGTACAGAGGGATGGATATAGCTGAGTACCTGGTAATAGGTCGATAGCAATATCATTTTCCTATTCTGGGGGAATGTCAGGAAGTTCATCTAGGAACATATCTGGAAATTCATTGACTATTGGGATGGACTGAAGAGTCGGGGATTCTGCTTGGACATCCTGAACCCTGACAATATGATAGATGCAACCCTTTGCTATCGAATTTCTCGCCCGAAGATAGGATATAAACCTACCTTTTGGCGTGGCTGCATTGCCTTTCCACTCTCGTATTACCTCCCCCAGAAAGTGGAATCGAACAGTCTTGGTCCAACATTCTACATTAGCATAACATGGTGCTAACCCATCCATACCCATAATTGCATCAAAATCAATCATGTCTAGTTCCACTAAATCTACCAAAGTTTGGCGACTAACAACCTCTACTGTTCAGTCCCGGTAGATCTTTTTAGCTATAATAGAATCACCGACGGGCGTCGACGTTGAAAAGGGTCGCTAAAGAATTTTGGCATTATACCGAACTTCTAGGCCACCAATGGTGTAACATAAGACAAAGTGGAACTTTGGTCTATCAAAACATAAACGGAATGAGAACAAATGTCCATCATACCTGTCACAACATCCGGCAACGACTTTGACTCCTACACCCCGATAAAGCATAAGTGCGATCTAGATTGGTGCCTGAACTCAATTCCCCTGACCTGCCTCGGCCTCTGCAGGCTAGAGCTGAGGGCCTATGCCTGCTAGAGATGCTGGGGCATGTGACCCTACTGAGGATCTGTTCTGTCAGTCCCGATCACTACTGACCTTAGCTAGAAAGTCCCTCATCATGTGACCCTCTTGTCCATAGGTGTAACATGTAGTAGAACCATACCTGCATGCCCCAAGGTGACGTCGACTACAAATGGGGTAGAGTGGAACAGTGAGTCTACTCTGCTCTGATCCTCTCTGCTGCTGCGCTCCCGCCAGGTACTAACTTCCCTCGACGGCAGTTCTACCATCCTTCTACTGCTGTGGAGGTGGGGGTCCGGGTGGTCTGTCTGATAGTCATGGCCTGGGTCCGCTATGAGACTCTGCCCGAGTGTCACTAGGCCTAGCCCTGCGGTGCTGCTCTTGACTTTCCCTTTCTCACTGCCTGATCCCCTCAATATTCTGAGAAAATGTCTGAATACGGGCAATATCCATATCCTCCCACAGAGTGGCCGTAACACAAGTCTCTATGTACGCTAGAAGAAACACCATAATGAACCGATGCACCCTAGCTGGCATAGTATCTATGGAAGCTGGTGCATATCGGGCCAAGGAGTCGAATCTCATAGCATACTCCCGAAAACTCATCGAACCCTGCTCCAGATACAGAAACTGATCTACCCGGTCCTTTTAGATTTCTCGCGACAAATAGTGGTCCAAGAAGGCCTCTGAAAAGCTAGACCAAGTCAGAGGGGGAACATCTCTACCTTGGGACCTCTCCCAACTCTCATATCATAATACTGTTATGTCCCGTAATCGAAATATCGCTAACTCAACCAACTTTGCAGGCGTGGCGTGCATTACCCTAAAGATCCACTGTAACTGGTCCAAAAAGTCCTGAGGGTCCTCATCTCGATCAGTCCCTGTGAAATGCGAGGGACTCAAAGCAAGGAACTTGTAGACCCTCGAACTACCAAGTCCTCCTGAAGATTCAGCAAGCACGGGTGCCACTGGTTGATGCTGCGCAACCATCATCTTAGTTAGCATAAAGACAGCGCTCCTGACCTCCTAGTCTGATGGTATCAGTATACGAGCTACTGGAGGTGGTGCTGACACATCTGCCACTCTGGACAGCTCCTTCTGTGTTGGAGAATGCTGGGGAGACCGAGTTGAAGTCTCCCTATCACCCTCAGATTGGGCTGACTCTGAATGAGGCACCCTGCTAGTGCCTTCTCCTACTGCGACGTCTAACTTCCTGCCAGTCATGGTCTGTCGCTTGTCTGACATTTTTCTATAGACAAATAGATTATAGTAAGCTTAGGGACTCAACCTTATACAGCACAGTTCTATAGAAAAACTGGAAGAGAAGGAAGAGTGACCACTCTAACATTCCTTGTATCCTCCTGTCTATAGAATGTGGTGCACAACACATCCATAGGAAAGACTCTGCTTGGCACGGCTTAAAGACTCCCTAGGATACAACCTGGCTTTGATACCAAGTTTGTCATGCCCTACCTTGGGAGGCATGACTGACACCTAGTGCCATACTAGAATCTGACTAACCTGGCTAGGCTTATGCAAGTTTGGTGCGAGCCTACAACTCATCTCAAGAAAACAACGTGCTATATCTCGGCTATAAACACAACCTCCTGCCAATAAGGCCTTATAGACACTTGTAAGGAAAATAGCTAACCAGCAACAGGCAAATAAAGGGAATCCTAAATTAAAGTCAGGCAACAAAAACTATACTATAACCGAAAAGGCCACCATCTAACAGCTAAACAAGGCCCCACACGACGTCACACGAAATAAAACATATAGGCCCCACAGAGCCAACAACGAACTAACCGTAGGGAAACTGTATAATCTGCAAGCCTTTAGGAGTGGAATAATGGTCGAGACAGGGCTCCGACCTACCCATATATTGTACAATCAAAAGAGTAAACCTTCTAACTGTTAGCTCCAGAGGAAAGGAGCCGACTGCACTACTAACTCTAGCTGAAAGCTAAGAAGGTCCTGATCCGTGTCTACCTGCATATGCAAGTAAGTAATGCAGCGCCCCAAGATGGGCGTCAGTACAATATGTACTGAATATGTAAGGCAATAACTGAAAATAACTAAATAAAACTTAAGATGAAACTAAAAGTAACTAAATGAAAGAGATAGAGGTATAACTTGAATAACTTAACTTCCTGTTGTCTAATCTAACAGTAAATAGTGCAAACAAGAACCTTACCTGGCCTCCATATGCCCGAAGGTACAACCAACATAGAATAACCCATTCGGGGCCCCCATAAGCCCTGGCGATCACACTTCAATCTATATACCCCTAACAAGGTCAAATCGAGTCAACTAATAACTATAGCCAACCTGCCAGTCCCCCGGGTCTGCAACTGAGCCCGCTCAGCCCTTGAACCGTAGTTGTGTCTTAGTCCGGTGGACTCCTGCTATCTGTACCCCAGGCACTAAGCTCGATGGGGGTGTAGTGTCGATACTACATAAAAATATTCCAGCCATAGAATGGACTGTATAAGGTCCTCAGACCTCATCTTCGTCCCTCGAGGACGGCATACCACTCTTTGGAGCGACGTCATCTAGCCCCTGGTGGGGAACGACACAACAAGTAACCGTGGGTTTGTCATGGAAGGATATACAGGGCAAAGTCAATCCCAAACTAATCATAAGTACTGATCTCAGCTAACAACAACTATTCACAACAACAAGACTTCTGACCCTCTTACTAGGATTCAAACTTTATTGCAGTACTATAGAAAATAATTTTCCAAAGGAATTCTCCTTAACATACCTCAATTGTCATTACCCGATTATCTGGCGAGTTTCAACTTGTATTCAACAGCTCTTTCCAACTATACCCGTAATACTGGGAGAAGGAGACTAATTTTAATACGGAATTGTTACACCCAGTAACAGTTGGGGATTAGTAAGCGTACGTATGAATTTGAGGTAGATAAATAGAGTACGACGCATGAAGAGAAGCCTCAGAAATGGGGTTTAGCGAGGCCAGGCTGCGCAGGGCCAGCGCGATACGTCAGCCGGTAGGACACCAGCCAGCGCGGCGTGGCAAGCCACTGGCGCCTTGAGAGGCGCGAGGCGCCGGACACTATGGCACCGGGCACTGTGGCACCTTGAGAGGCGTGGGGCACCCCCTACCCACCGGCCTCACCTATATATATAACCNTTCACCCCGTATTCCTATTCCTGTGGGTTCGACATTCCGGTTCTTAAAAAGAGCCACTGTATTACTTGTACGACCCGTACACTTGCGGGCTCATCAATAGCGGAACTACACTTCCACTCTAGGACTGGCTCACCTGGATATCGAAACTCTACTGCACGGGTTCTACAATTTACTGAAGAATAACATGCATGTAGCCAATCCATGACAAAGATAACATCAAAATCCGTCATAGCTAGCTCTACTAAATCTTTCGAGGTGACTTTCAGAAGGAATGTGACAGGGCAATTTCTATACACCCATCTAGTTATAACTGAATCACCGACTGGAGTAGAGACTGAGAAGGCTTTTGATAAGATATCAGGACTTACTCCGAAATTACTAGCAACATAGGGAATCACAAAAGATAAAGTAGCCCCTCGATCTAACAATGCATAAACATCAATGTAAAATACTCATAACTTACGAGTGATCATATCTGGTGAAGTATCATGCTCTTGTCGAGGTGCAAGGGTATAGAACCTTTTCTGACGCTGGCCGCTAGCTGAACTAGTAGAAGCACCCTATTTGAATGGACGTGCTGCCGGAGCTCCTGAACTAGCGGCTAGGGTACGGGCTCCACCATCGCTTGATCTGGCTGAAGGGCAATCCCTAAGCCTATGTCTGGGTTTGCCACACTATAAACAAGCGTCTATGTCAACTAAACACCTCCTTGGGTGGTTCTTGCCTCACTTCGCATAGGCCATAAATGTGCGATCTCTTGAAATGCTCCCCTGGCCCCTCGAGCCTAACACTCTACCCCTCTGATCACGTATGGGTCAGGATGGGACACTAGCTAATGATGGTGTTGGGGATAATGACCTTTACTGAAACTAAGGGCAGTGACCACCACAAAATCTTTGTTGAGTGAACCCAACACTATCCGTCCTAGCCCTCTTGGCCTCTGTCTACCTAAGATGCACTGCCTCCATCTTCTGGTCCTACAAAACTATCTGGGGAAAATCAATATCCTTAAGAAGCATGCGATTCTACAATCCTTGTCTAGGTAGTTCACCACTCCATGCAGAAACATGCTCACTCGAACTCTCTGATCAGCCACTAGCTCTGGGCATACTTAGACAAATGAGTGAACTCCAAAGCATACTCTTAGACTGTCATGTTACCTTGCTTTAGGTTCATGAACTCTGCTGCTTTAATCCCCTCATCTCACGAGGGAAGAACCGCTCCAGAAATGTAGTATGAAACTCCTCCCAACCGATGGGACCTGCTTCCACTGTCCAACTGTCTTTCTACTGCTTGAACTAGATTTGAACGACCCCTTTCAACTGATATGAAGCCAAATCGTCGCACTCCTCCCCAGTCACCCCCACAATCTAGTTGATCTTCAAAATCTCCTCAATGAACTCATGTGGATCCTCGTCCACCTTTGATCCAAAGAGTTCTTGGAATGTACCGAGTATGCAAGGTAAGTAAAATAGACAGTTAAAATACATAAGAGTTTATAATAGTAGGACAACATGATCATAACGTAAATATCATAATGTCAGCATAAGGACTCAAGGTTTTTAAAACATTTGTAAACCAATCATATTCATAATCATAAGAGAAAAGCTTTATTAACTTAAGTTGAGCCAAAGTACATAATCCTAACCATGCATAAATCATGAGAAACAGTGGGAGATTCTTATAACCGACATACCCCATATAAGCACACATGTGGTCCGACCAGTAAACCCCTAGTCGGGAGGGTGTTCGTACCTTGCCAAGTGTAGAACCATGAAAAGAGGTGTGATATCACTCATGAAAGGCCCACTCAGGCAAAAGGGAAAATTGCAAAGGAGGTCCCATCATGGCTATGTTGGCGCGTAGTTTTGAGTCTCGGGGTATGCTTGGACCCAGGGTCTACTTTATGTTAAATACTACTCTCAAAACATATATAATGCTCATAGGATAATAGGGAATTCATGGGCTAGTTAAATTATCATAATCATAAGCATGCTTGAAATACGTGAACAATCCATGAAATAAGGCCCGTGAGTCGGCCATAATCATAAATCCATAAATCCATAAATCATGAAATTCATACATACTTGTATAGCATGCATATACTTGATATATAATAAATTCNGCATGCATATACTTGATATATAATAAATTCATGATAAGTACTTGAGAGAAATCATATCATAAAGCATAGATCATACTTGGGCTAGTTTATATCAAGATCATAGAGAAATCATAACTTCACCTTTGATAAAAACATATATAATTGAGTATAATTGGGTTTAAACTCAAATATATCAATTTATACTCAAATAAGCCATAAAATCTTCTCATATATCGTAAAATATGATTTTTTAATACATGAATGAGATTGACCCATCGATAGATCATATCGAATTTCACAAGAATTGACATAAACTTCATGGATCATGAAACTTGACCTTGAGAATTGGAATTCATTAAATTTGAAAATAGAATAGGGCATGAGAGTGAAAGAGACTCTCATTCATAGCCTCACATACCTGGGTAAGTTGATTCCACCCTCTTCCTTGAACACCCAAAGGAAATTGAGGAAGAACCTTGATGAACTATACTTCATCACTTTCTAAACCCTTAAACTTGCATGCATGAGTTTTGAATAGGATAGAATTACTTAACCCATCTTAATACACTCTATTCTAGGATTAAAACAATTTAGTTTAGGCCTTAGGAACATAGGAATTATGAAAAAGCCCTTAATAAACTCGTAGGGAAAAACAGACTGCCAATCCCAACGAGGGATTGGATGGGTCGTCATCACTGGACACGACTCGTGTCAGCCTTCGTCATGAGCACGGCCAAAATTCCTCTGAGGGTCACCACGAGAGACTTAACGGGTCATTGCTAGTGACCATGACTCGTGGTAAGCTCCCGTCCTCCTCACTGCCAAACATCACCTAGAGGTCACCATGGGGGACACCATGACCTGTGGTGTGACCAATGAGTCGTGGTGACCAATCCATTAGGTACACCGCCAATCTTCTTCTTCCTTCATATCATCATTGACCACGATTGACATAACGAGTTGTGGTGCTGACCACGACTCATTTTCATGTTCGTGGTCATCCCAAAGTCAAGATTCCAAACCATGACCAATCTTCACCATACAAGTCACTCCATGAATAGTGGCATACCCCACGGGTCACGGGATGACTCATCTTGTGACTTGGTGCAGAAAATTCAATTTTGCTCGTTTCAACTCGCGAGTCAGATCTTAGGGCTTGTGGGGTATGCTTGAGATGAAACTGTTGCAAAAATAATGACCCAGCTAGAGTTGATGACAAAACACGTGATTGGAGCTGGTACAAACAGTGTGAATGTCGTTGCTACTCAACCCATGCTCAGTTTGATGATGATACTTCACCCCAAAGATATTAGGAGGAGTGTCAATACATGTCAGGACAATTGAGGGGTTCTCGCCCTGGGTATTAAGGTGCCAATTAAGGCACTTGGCGCCCAAGAAAAGAGAATCAAGGTTGGAGAAATTGTGATAATCCTTGATGGGTGGAGAGAAATGATCGATGGGGGAATAAATATAAAACTCGTGAAGAGAGCGATATCACCAAAGTCGTAACCCCTACATACCTCCTCCAAAAGCAGAAGAACATAAAGGACAACTCAAGGTGAGTGATATAAGAAGCTCAAATATTGAGGACATTCTATTTCGAGTGTTGAAGAAAGTAGAATCCAATGAAAGTGGGGTTAGAGAGTTGAAAGGGGAGGTTCTAACCTTTCCCAAACTGTAAGCTCCTAATCAGCTTCAATCAAACACCTCGAAGAGCAAATGAATAATTTGTCTGCACAAATGAACCCCCCCATGAAGGGTGAACTTCCTAATGATATTGTCTCGAACCCAAAGAAAGATGGATATTATTGCATGGCAATCATGACTAGGAGTGGTAAGATATTAAAAGATGTGGGCATGAAGCCCAAAGATATTGATGCCCCAAAGACAATTGATGATGATCTATTGGATAAGGTGAAAAAAGAACCAAGTGATGAGAAAGGAAAAGATGAGGGAGATGTTGATATGACGCCCTTAGATAAGGTTCATGTGAAGGCTGGCATGAAGTCCCCTAATGACAAGGACCATGAAGTTAGACTTCCCCCGCCATATCCACAGTGATTGGCCAAAATGAATGAGGATAATCAATTCTGAAAATTCATAGATATGTTAAACAAATTATCTATCACTATACCGCTAGTGGATGCTTAGATTCAAATGTCAACATATGCAAAATCTATGAAGGAACTATTGATGAAAAAAAAGGTGGTGGACACGGGCACCGATGAGGTGACCCATCATTGTAGTGCTGTCTTGACTAGCAACCTTGCTCCAAAACGTGAAGACCCTAGGGCATTCACCATTTCATGAACAAATGGCTTGTGTATGGTCAATAAAGCTCTATGTGAACTTGGTGATAGTATCAATCTCATGCCTCTCATGATATTTAAGAAACTCAGGCTAGGAAGTTCCAAACCTACCTCTATGAGGCTGTTCCTGGCGGATAGGTCAATCAAAAGACCCGTTGGAGTGCTAGTTGATGTTCTTGTGAAGGTGGATAAATTCATACTCCCCACTGATTATTGTGTTTGATTATGAGAGGGATATCGAGGTGCCAATTATCTTGGGGAGATAGTTACTAGCATTGGGAAGGGATTTAATTGATGTAGAGCTTGGGGAGCTGAAGTTCTGACTAGGTGGTGATGAGTTCACCTTCAATGTATGTCAGCCTATCAAGCCCCCAGATGAGTGTAAGGTCATGGCAATGCTCGATGGTGAAGGTGAGAATTATGCATCTGTGGATGATTAAAGTGAATCAGAGGATGACCCTCTAGAGTGCTAGAGATTGGAAAGGTATCCTTCGTGCCACGACATTAAATAAAGAGATTCTTGGGAGGCAACCCAAGCTCTTTTTTCTCAAGATATTTTGATATTTTTTTTGTTTTTAATTTTGTAGGTAGCTTGGATGCACAAACAATAGAGTATAAGAATAGGGCAAGCAGGACATTAGATTGGAGAAATGTCGGTGCCAATATGCAAAATATCTCCTTGTCACAGGTAATGAACAGAAGAAGGGGAGAGAAGAGAGGAAATTGATGACTCACCAATGGAATGCCGATACGAATCCGCGAACTATCAGTGAAGCATCGACTTCAAATAGTGCACCTGGAAATTGGGGTGTATTCGGCAATCTAACCGGCAAATAACCAGGGCCAATTGCAACTCGCCGACAAATTGTCGGTAAGATTACCAATGAACTGGAAAGGTATTAGGCTCCGACCTCTGAATCGGTGAACCATCGGTCTCTACTGGCGACCTCCGGTTAAGTGCAGGTGCAGGTAAGTTCATCTTCTAAATTTGTTTTACTTCTCCATGGATCGACCCGATCCAGATATTTAATACCAGTCAAAACCACTCTAAATCTCCAGAAACCCTTTCTTCCACCTTCCCACTTCCCCATTACACCTTTTCAACTTCCCAATACATTACCTTTCAAACATTCAACCATTAAACCCACCTTTTCACCTACCAATCCCCTTCATTCCATCTCTCCTATAAAACCCACACTTCTTTCCCAATTTTCATCACTAATCACTCTATTCTCAAATAAACTAAGGCAAAAAAAAAAGTTGTGTGGAGCTCCATTGTGCAAGCTTTGATCTTTCACCTCTCTTTGCTCTAAAAATCTATTAATATGTAACTTTTACTCTTTTTTGATTGTGGAGTTAAAGATATGGATTATTGTGAGCTGGTGAAAATCGAAATTCCCTCACGCATGTCTCCCAATTACCCCTATGGTTATGCTTGTTGGTACTTTGCCATTATTCATTCTGTGGGTACGTGTGGGTAGTGATTAATGTTGAATGATAGTGTGGGTCTTCTTTATGAAAAAATTCTTGCTTCTTAGTGTGGTTGATTTTAGTTGGGGATGAAGTTTGAGTAGCCCGACATGTTATTAAATTACAAAATTTGCTCGATGATAGATGAAGTGACGTCTTTCATAAAGGTAAATTGTCACTTTTAATTGCTTTGTTGTTGCTACGTTGAGTGGGTGAGTTTTGAATCTGAGTGTTTTCCTATTTCAATAAGTCAGGGAGGAATTTCATTGCCAGATGTTCATAAAATCCAAAATATACTCCTCATGCAAATAGTATAGACGGTCGCTGTATCAAGAAAAATAACCCGACGGATTTTGGGGACGAATTCCACAAGGACTAGTGAGCGATAATTACAAGTGTCGGTCGAGAAATTGAATTTAGCTTGCACCACTAAGAAATAAAAAAGTTGGGGGATATTGAAATTTCTAATAGTGTATAATTTCTAATTTGGTTAACTACGATAGCAAAATTACCAAGCTTGTTGACAAGAATGTGAAAGACTAGAGTTATGGTGTAGATGATATACTAATTAAATAGGGTCATTCTAGGTCATCTCATAAGTTCAGTTAGTGTAAAAAATCTTGGAAAAATTGGTGTTTATTGCTTTTCTGCCATATAAATACCTCTTGCTAGAGTTTTATCAAATCTCTAGACACCATTAGCTCAACCCCATCAGATTTTGACTAATAGCTGCACAAATTTCTAGCTATTAGCTACTAATTAGGGGTGAGAATGCAATTTTGGCTATTTATAGCCCAATTTCACAGTCTCTCATCCATACCCACACAATTAAATTCTCTCCCAATACTTAATTATTCTTTTGCAAGCAACAATCAAGTAAGAACAATTAGACCCACATCATAATCAATGGATCTTCAATTATAGATTGAAGAGAATCTAATAGATTTACCCTTAGTTAAACAATATCGAGATGGCTCTAGCAATACCCACTATAATTAAGCATTCATCATCACACACCTCTAGTTAATGATTTAGCTACTAATAATTAAGAAATTCAAAATCACATTTAACAATAATCTCATTGAATTTAATAAAAAGAGTAGCAAAATCAATTTCACAAGTAGTCTTCAACAATGACAGTACCTTGCTATCAAGAAGAAGAAGAAGAAAAAAAAAAGAATAGTTCTTTCCAAATTCTACCAATCAAATCCTCCTCTTCTCATCCAAGGGAATGTTCTAAAAGCTAGGAATTGAAAGCTGATGAGTACACACTACTTTTTGTAGAATATATATCCAAGAAAATAGGGTATATTCTCTCTCTTTTTCCGTTGTGGAAACTTTTTCCCCTGAGCAATGTTCTGGCATTGGTGGAAGTATCGGTGGTTCATCGGTTACAATTTGTGGGCCACCGATTACACTATCTGAGCCTTCAATAAATTCCAGTAACCATCGACTGTTCATTCGGCGTTTCGTCGATCTCCATCCGTGCATCACCGATTCTTTGCTCTTCAATCTAGCAAGTTAGGTGTCATTCAGTGACTGGACCGGAGAGTCATCGTTGGCCACCAGCATTTCGCTGTTGGCTTTATTTCCCAGAGGCAGTGGTGATTAGCTTTTGACCGGCGTTTTGCCGATCTTCTTCGGTGGAACGCCGAATTTCATCCACTTCCTTCTTTTTTCTCCATTTCTTTCTCTTTTCCTCATATTAGGCATCTGCACACAACAAAGGCAAAAAGGGCATAAAATCCACATAGACAACTCAAAAGCTAAGCAAAAGTTCAGGCTTAAGAGCCTAATGAGTTAGTGAATTACCAACTAATCAAATCCACAAACTTGAATCATTGCTTGTCTTAAAGTAATGCAATTCTCATCAGTTGAAAAACATTCCATCAACAACCACCTAGTCTACGACAACCCAAAAATGCTCACCAATCTCACCGAAAAAGAGAAACAAATTCCCCCAACAACCAGAACAATGAAGATATTTCAAGAGACTACCACCATTCACAAACATGGTTCACAAGAATTTTCATTTCATAGAACAAGGGCATTGCTCATCCAGGACCGGCTTAATTCATAATCATTGCACATTCAAAACGTGCCTAGAGCTTGCATTTCTCATGCATTATGTACAAATTTACCTTTAATGCAATTGTTTCCTCAAAAGGGGTGATGCCACTTACCGAAGAGCGAATCCTTATTTTCTTCATGACTTAATGCACTCACACAAGGGATTTCACAAAGGTAAAATTGCACTAACTCTTCCAAAAGAAATCTGCATGCATCCAACTCGACCCATAGGCTCTCCCTTCGTATAAATCACCACTAATGTAGAGAAACTGCACTTAAAGTCACTCAGGACTTACGGGTCATGATGTAAGCTAGGGTTAAGGGTAGGATAAACGTTTAGCTTTTAGTGACTAATTCCTTTATAAACACTTGCAACATCCCGCTAACTTATTGAAATTACTACACCTTATTTCTTCTTGTTCATTCTTTTCATCCTTTTGTAACACCAACCACCCTCTTAACACCCATGAATTCCACAACTAGCCTTTTGTATGCATGAGATAACACCTTTTTTACCATTCTTTTCTCTTTTAATGATTCAAGGTCTTTCATCCCGAATGATTCATTCCTTTCATAACAATTTTGGGTGCTACCACACATGAAGTTCTCATTTTCCCTT
This sequence comes from Datura stramonium, assembly GCA_018107945.1. Lineage (NCBI taxonomy): Eukaryota > Viridiplantae > Streptophyta > Magnoliopsida > Solanales > Solanaceae > Datura > Datura stramonium. The sequence goes on along the minus strand of JACEIK010000515.1, from coordinate 278,575 downwards.
TTCTCTTGCAAACCCCCAAACTTAGGCTTTTGCCTCATTTTCACATTCATCTCCTTATCTCTCCCCGATTCATTATCTTGAAGCCCCTATTTTCATTATTTTATCACTAGCTATTAGGGAGGATGGGTGCCAAAGAGATTGATTAAAAATGGTCATTAGGCTTGTAATGTGGTTTTCAAGAAAGGTTTCAAGGCTTTGGTTATCAAAGATTAACGCTCAAGGTGGTCATTTTGGGTGAAGTGACTAAAAAAAGAGGACCTAAGATCATATTTTAAGTGCAACTACATCTATGATTTCGCCTTGAGTCACACTTGGGGCAAGTTCTAGACAAGAAGATGTGCATGGGATTCACAAAAGTCTTTACCACACAAGGCATCACTCCTCAATAGACCACAAAAGTCATTGTCCACACATAATCTTGGTCTAAGACATCAAAACATGAAAATTCATAATTCAAGTAAGGAATCTACAAAGTATGACAAAGAGTGTTATGTTCTTGATTCAAGTATCTTATCATTATCACTTTCATTTTCCTACCCCAATTTAAAATTCAATTTCAAAACTTTTTATGGTGTTGCCTCTCAAAACATCTCCTTATAAGACTCAAAAACAACATGACATTTTCCCTTAGTAAAGTCGCCACTCCATCTATCATCGAGAAATGCCAACCCGGTTCGGCAAAGAAAAGAGAAAAAAAATAAATGAATGCTCCTCGAGAAAGAACCATGGTATAAAGAAAAACGTCGGAGTTTATTTATTATTCTACTATTTACAAAGGAGAACAAGAGAACAAGAAAACAAGAAAACATGAGTCATGCATGCAAAATTTATCAACTCAAACCGAAGACCCCTTTTTATCACTAACAAATCAACCTTCAAGACTAAATCATGTCATTCATTTCATTACCATAACAAGCCCGGCAAGGGCAATCATCAACAAACAAAATAAAAAGAAGCCCAATAAAGGCTATATCAAATCAATTAAAAAAATATCAATGACCCCCCAACAAACAAACACTAATCCCTCCCCTACATTAGAGAATACATTGTCCCCAATATATGTATGCAAAAAGGAAAGGGACAAGAGACTCCCTGAGCGGGTCATTCCTCCTTATTATCATCAACTGCATCACTTGCACCATCACCACCGGCCTCACCTAGACCATCAAAATCATCCCCCAAGCCCTCGAACAGATCATCAATGGGGCCCCGAACTGTGGAGGGAGCAACCTTAGCAGCATCAACGTCACTCATGTCAAGCACCTCTATTAAAGTCTGGATTTTCCATTCCCGCACCTCAGTTTAGAGAGAGGTGATAGCCCCCTCAACTGCATCCACCCATTTGCACAATGTAGTGATGCTCTCATACAAGGATTTGAGCTCCTTATTAACTGTTTGAGCAATAAGTGTAGGGAGACTCTTGGGCAATCTTTGGATCTTACTCTCATCAGAGTTGGTCATTTCCACAAGTCTATGGAGACCACTTGATTGGGAGGACATAGGAGGGGGAGAGGCTCCCCGAGGAGGCATGTCTCCTAAAGCTTGGCCTGACGCTTCGTGATGGGGCATGTTCAAATATGGGGCATGTGGTGAGTGGTCCTACCCTTGGGATAGTGATCCCTCAGCTAGCCCAAAAGCCTGTAGTCTTTACCTCTTCACTGTAGGTGCCTCAGTATTTCTTTTTTGGTCTATTGCAATCACTCATGAAGCAGCGACCGCGGTTTCATTCAGGAACAAAGACACTCCAACTTGTAGGCACGGCTGGGAAATGAGGACAACGTATGGCATGGAAGTGCTAGCCCGGCATGCCTTCCATTTCATTTGTTGAGCAACAATCTCCCCAAAGTTACTGGGGACTCCAAACATGATGCAAGTAATGAGGATTGCTGTTTCCAAGATGACCCTTTTCTTGTTCTTGGAAGGAATGACACGGCCACAGATAAAGTCCAACCATAGCTTGGCGTCAAACTTTAAATCATGGCGAGAGATTTTGCCATGCATGGATGCCCACAAAGGTATATCAGAAGTGATGATTGGGGATATCCAGGAGAATTGGTCCTTCATGTTAGCCACCCGGGCCATGTACTTCGAACTAGAGTAAATCTCATCTTCCCAAAAATAAGTAGTTGATGGTAGTTGGAATGATGTCAACTTCCACTCCCCTTACCATAATCGATGGTACGCACAGGATGTCATCAACTTTGCCTCTGTGCTTCAGACCGTCCTGCCTATCTTGGTAGGAAGCATAGAACTCCGGTACCATGCTGGGGTAGTAGGCAGGGAGAGGATTAGCAAAAGCATGCCATTGTCTGTCTGTGAATTAAGCAGTGATGTTGGGAAGATCACCATGCAAGCAAGCTAGATCAAATCCCTTCTCCATAGTGATAGACCGGTCCTAGCATATGACAAAGTGTTGCTTCATGTTTGGCACACAAAATATGATGGCCTCTTTGGAGTTAGCAGGTGGTGCATAGGCCTTGTCTTTGCCCTTGCCCTTGCTGGTGGATGATGCGGGGGCCTTGCCCTTTCCGGTGATCGTAGATGAAGACATGATAATTCTGCAAACATGGTCTTAGTGACAGCTAAACTGTTATTGAACTAAAATAACTTAAGCTATTTTAAAGGTGAAATGAAAAGCAAAGATGAAAAACCATCATTTAAAGAACTAGCAGCATCGGCAAAACACCGGTGAGTTGCAGGAGGACTCCACTAACTACCGCTGACTAGCCGATGCACAACATAAGACTGAGAATACCAATAGTCTACCGACAACAAGGCCGTGATACGTCGATACCGATCTGTGAACAACTGATGCAACATGCGATCTAAGTATTGGCTTGAAGCCGACTACAGATTGGATCGGTGTTCCAACGGCGTTTTCTCGGACCCTACTGAAAAATCGCGGAACTTCTTCATCTCCAAATAAATTCCATACATTTCAATGGAACCCATTCATAAACACCCACACACATTTCAGTGAATCATCAGCTCTACACATGAAAAAGTGCTCAAATGATAT
>JACEIK010000515.1:208625-236793 GCA_018107945.1 Datura stramonium | reverse complement strand
CCCATTGAAGCCCTTATCAATATCATACCCCTAGTAGTCTCTCCATTGGTCTTTTCTATACTTTTCCCTTGTTTTTAGTGTGCAATTCTATGTTTATTTTATAAATAGTGATTCCCCCAATTTTCTCTTATTTTTCTTGCAACTTTGATGCAAATAAGTTCAATTTAATAGATGAATATTTTGTGATCAACTAACATTCCTTGTGGGATTCAACCCCGACATCCGTCGGTTATTTATTTTGATAAAATGACCGTTTACATTCTTTCTTAAGAAGGGTGTAGTTTGGAGGTTATCATTGGTCCTCATCTCAATTTTCATGCTCTTTGCTCCATTTCATGTTTTCTCTACTCAAGTTAACTACCTAGAAAGATCAAGGAGAAAGAACATAAAATCCACCTAAAAGACATGAAAACCTAACAAAAACTCATGTCTAAGACCCTTATGAGTTGGTAAATTACCAACTCATCAAACCATCAAACTTGAACCATTGCTTGTCCTCAAGTAATGCAATTCTTTACAACTGAGCAAATGGAATGACATGTTATACCATATGAGTTTATGCACTAAGCAGCACTGATCCTAAGACAACCAAAAAAAATATTCACTGACTCAAGGAAAAGGAAGAGACTCCCCAAAACATGTTGCAAAAGTTTCATGAGGTAACCACAATGAATAGACATGATTCACAAATGTTTTCAATCTTCAAAACAAGGGCATGGTTTATTAAAACAAACATGCATAGCATCTCAAATAATTACAACTTCACATTCAAAGCTTTCCTTGAAGCTCTGAACACTAATGTCCCAATCACTTCTTCGCACCAATGCAAGCATGTTCTCCAAGGGTGTGATTCCACTCACAAGAAGAGAGAATACCTTTTTATAATCAAGAAATGCACACACAAGGGATTATAGAATTGGACAATAACGCTTACTCTCACAAAGAAATTCTCCATGCACACAACGTGATCCATAGGCTTGTCTTTAGTGTAACTCGCTATCTAATGTAGAGTTTCTACACTCAAAATCAATTAGAACTTGGGGGTCATCATGAAGGGTAGGGCTTAAGGTAGGATAAACAATGATTTTTAGTGGTTAGAACCTCCCTAATGCCTTTTTGTGAATATTTTAAACATCCAACCACAATATTGACATCATTCCACCTTATCTCTTTTTGCTCATCATCTTCATCTTTTGTTTAACAAGAGCCACCCTTATAACACCTTTCAACTACACATTCCACCTCATCTAAGCAAGAGGTAACACCTTTCACTATTCTTTCTCTTTTCAATGATTCACGATTTTTCAACCAACTAATTCATTCATTTTAATCATGATTTGAGGCTATCTCATATTGCAGCTATCACATTTCTCCTTTTTCTTGTGAACCGCCAAACATAGTTTTTTTCCTTATTTCCTCACATTTCCTTATCTCTCCCTATTTCTAGGTTTGAAGCCGCATTTTTCATTCTTTCACCACTTAGCAACTAGGGAGGATGGGGGCCAAAGACGGGTACTAAAAAGGGTCATTAGGCTTGTAATATGGTTTCCAATAAAAAGGGGCAAAGGCTCAACATTGGCTAGCAAAGGAAGATGTTTAAGGAGGTCAAATTGGGTGAGGTGACTAGAAATATAAAACCTAAAATAATGTTCTAAGTACAACTACCTCTAGGATTTCACCTTGAATCACACTTAGGGAAATTCTAGACAAACATAAATTCATGGGAATATTCAATCGGCCTCATCACACATGGCATCACACTCCAAGGAGTTCACACAATACATCACCACAACTAGATTATGATTTTAATACAATTGAGCATGTGAATTAACAAGCCAAAAAAGTAAAGTGCAATATATGACATTAGAGTGCTACGTTTTCCATTTCAAATGTCCCATTTCTTCAAAATTCATTTTTTCATGCCACATATTTTTGGCAGTTTCTCTCAAAATTGTTTCAAAAAGACTACAAAACATGTAATTATCTCTTAAGAAAGTCTCCTTAGAATGTATCATTGGGATATGTCACCTGGTTTGACAATAGAAAAAGAAAATAAAAAGAAATTTCACCTCGAAAATGAATCGTGGTATAAAAAAATTCTTGAAATTTATTCACTAACTACTATTAAGAAAATGCAAAAATCAAACTTGAGTCGTGAAACATTTGGCAATTTTAATAAGGACCCAATCATATCAGCTAAAAATTCATGAACCAGCAAACCAACCGCATCAACATTTCAAATCATCCCGACAAGGGCAAAAATCTCTCATCAAGAAAGGGAGCACTCATCCCCACCCTTAACAATAAAAATACATTTCCCTCAATGTAAAAGGAAAGAATAACAAGGTCAAGAGGTCTCTCTCAATGATCTTGCTATGGGTGCAAGGAATCCATGAGTAGGTGGCCTCATGAAGGTGCAATGAAGCAATTTCAGCCGCAGAAGGCATCAACGGATCAGGTTGGAGTTCGAGTGGTTTTCTTGGACCGAGAACCACCCAATAGTCTGGAAGAGTTCAGAGATCATGATAAGAAGGGGTGTCCACCTCACCGGGTCTCCATGATGGATCTATTTTGCTTGCAGTGAGCATCCGACGAGGTGATGGGTGACTGATATATTTCTTCATCGGAAATAATTTATGAAGGGCTGTCATACCTCATGCACCAATCATCTAGTGGGCTCCTGCTTTCCTCAGGCTATGCAGTAATGGCTAGCGGCTCATTCATTTTAATATTTTCGGGTGAAAGCATTAACTTATGTCCCACCACTTCACCTATCAAGGTAGTCACTTCCTTTTCTAAAACTTCAACTTTAGCATAGAGGCATCCCAATTTTTCAACCATTGGTTGCATGGCCTTCTTGATGGCTTGTTGGATCGTGAGATGTATTACTTTGGCTAACTTCAACAACTAGCTATTATGGGAACGGGCCATTTGTGTCATCTCTAAAAGGCCGGTTGGCATAGAGGAGTTGACTCTTTTGGCTTGTGGTGATCCTGGGGATGTGCTAGAAAACATGAAAGATGGGGGGCTATTTCGGACCACCATCACCTTGGGGTCTCTTTGAAGCTAGGGCATCCTTATCATTTTTGGTGGCTAGTGTAATCACTCCATCGGCCCTCACTATTCTGTCCAATGGTCTAAATAAAGGGCATGTGGCCTAATAGGCATAACTTACTAATGAGGCTGGGATAAGGCCAAAACGTTGCCTGTTTCTTTGCTTTCCTTTTAAATTGTATTGCAATGACTTGCCCTACGTTGATGTGTTTCTGATCCATTATGCAGGGCACAAGAATTGCGACCTCAATTGGGACATGTATTGTATTGTTGGAAGGGATAATCCGGAGCACATACCAAATCCAACCACATGCGAGCTTAAAACTTTAGATCATGACGATGAATTATCTCATTTGATGTAGCCTACTGTGATTGATCTTTTGCAATTATTTCTTCCACCCACTTAAACTGATTATCTTTATCTTCCACTTTTCTTTTGAACTCTGAATTTAGACGGATCAGTTCTGCCCAATAGATAGAGTTGATTGCCTCTGGGGTAATGTTCACTTCTTGACCCCATAATATCACAGATAGAAGGAAAGGCATCGTCTTTACTCAGCCTTTGTGTGTTAATATGCTTTTTTGTTCCCTATAAGAGGCGTAGAATTCCCATACCAACTCAGGGAACTAATGGTCCACAGACATGGTGAATGACCCCTAATCGTGAATGCCGATCTGACTGTAAATGTCAAGTAAGTCATCCTTGAAATACCCCACCAAAATTGAGTCTCTATGGTGATTAACCGAGTCTCCTTGAAGGACACATAATACACCTCCATTTTATCCAGCCCAAAATGAAGTTGCGAAATTCGCTGGGCCTCCTAGGGATCTAACTCTTCAGATGTGATGTTGGTTGTTGGGGCTTTCTCTGTGCTTTTTTTTTTAGAGATGAACATGATTATGCAAGATAATGTTAGTTCCATACAAATAATGTAAAGGGAAATAATAATTAATCAAAATTACGGAACAAAATTTTAAGGATTGGATGGTAAACAATTGGGAAGAGCGAAATGTTTTTGCTAGCAGCACAGGGGGACCACCGACGAGACGTAGGTGGAGAGTTGTGGAGCATCGATGAACCACCAACATTTGAAAGAGAAGTGGGTAGCTATGCTCTGAACCAGTGCTACAACAGCGATTCTCCAGTCCTGACCCAAAAAGCGCCAGTGGAACGCAGGGCACTGTCAGTGGCCTGTAGCCTCGCACCTGGACCTGTGTTTTAGCCAGTGTTCTGCCAGGCATGTCCGTCAATTCACCAATTGAATGCCTCTCACTTTTACTCCAATTCATCTAACAATCATCTCTCAAAAATCATGATTCACCCACTCACTGCACATCACTATTATTTTCACAAGCAATTCAACCAAAATAACACTGACGATTTTCCCTTAGAAAGACGTCACCCTATCTATCATCGAGAAAATCGCACATTTTAAGAACTTGGGGCTACTCAAACTTCACCCCAACTAAATCTCAAGCATTTAAATTATGAAGCATGTTTGCCAAAGAAAACACCCACATCAATATTTAAACATCTAACCACTACCCCTAACGTACCCATAATATGAAAAATGTACAATCAATGAAATGCATAAGAATAGGGTAATGGGAAAACATGAGTAGGGAAACTTCAAACCGAAACATACTCAAATGTATTCAAATCCTCAACAAAGCCAAAGTAAGACACAAATACCGAATGAGATTGAGAACAAAGAGTAAAGAGAGATAGAAGTTTTGTGTTAACCAACAATGGAGCTTCCACAAGACACTTGTTTTATTTTAGTAAAAAGATGAGTGAGAAGTGATGAAATGAGGCGAGTAGGTATGGGGAATTTATAGGAGACAAGGAATGGATAGGATTGATACATGAGGAGGTCGATTTAACAATGGAAAGGTGGAAAGGTAGTGTATTGGGAAGTTAAATAGTGTAATGGGGAGAATGAAAAGGTGGAAAAAGAAGGGTTTATGGGGAGTTCAAGAGGTTTTGACTGAATTTTTAAATCCATGGATTGGGTTGGTCAACTGATTGGACAATATTTTAAATTCACTATGTACCTTGACCTACGTTTAACTGGAAATCACAGGCTAAGACCGGCGTTTCACCGCTATAACAGAAGTGACCATCTCCCCTTCCGTATACGACCTTGTATGCGATGGGTGACCAGCGGTTCATGGGTTAGCAACTGCGTTTTACCGGTCTAGTCGTCGGTCATGCTTCAACTCCCTTATATTCTTATATGTATCAGTGTTGCATCTAGCAGTTGGCGGTTTGGCACCGGCGTTCCACTGGTGAATCACCGGTTTTCCCTCTTCTTCCCCAGCTTTTTGCCCTTGACTCGTGTTCAAGTGGCCCTTCGTGCATATGGACTGGCGATTCGTCGGTCAAGCGCAGTGCCTGCTCTTTTCTTCTTCTCCTTGTTTATCAGCCAATCCACCTATAAAATCAAAAACAACAAAAAATAAAAATGCCCAAAATTAAAATGCTTGGGTTGCTTCCCAAGAAGCGCCTTAGTTAACATCGTGGAATGATGGATACCTTCTCAAGATTTAACAATCTGGAGGATCATCCTCCAATTCATTCTCATCATCAATTGGTTCATCATGCTCCACTTCACTATCAAGCACTGCTATGACCTTACACTCCTCCAGGGGCTTGGTAGGCTAACACACCTCGTCACCACCAACTCAAAACTTAAGCTCCCCAAGCTCCACATCAATCAAAGCTTTTCCTGTTTCTAGTAGCGGATGTACCAAGATAATTGGTACCTCGATGTCTATCCCACAATCCAGCACAACGAAATTAGCTGGGCGTATGAATTTATTTATTCTCACAAGGCCATCGACTAACACTCCAATGGGTCATTTAATCGACCTATCCATCATCAAAAGACTCATCGATATAGTTTTAGGATTCCCCAACCTAAGCATCTTGAAAATCACTAGAGGCATCAAATTAATACTGGCACTAAGGTCGCAAAGAGCTTTATTGAACATACACAAGCCAATTATACAAGGAATGGTCAATGCTCCAAGATCTTCACGGTTTGGAGTAAGGTTGTTGGACATCACAACACTACAATGATGGGTCACCTCTTCTGTTCCTATATCCACCAGCTTCTTTTTCTTCAAAAGTTCCTTCATAAACTTCACGTATCCCTGCATTTGAAGTAAGGCATCCACAAGCAGTATATTGATGGACAATTTGCTGAACATTTCTATAAAATTGCAAAATTGAATATCCTCCTTCTTCTTGGTCAGTCATTGTGGATATAGACGTGGAACTCTTGCTTCTTCCTCATTGTCATTGGGTACCTTCTTTCCCTCATTCACATTCACATTATTCGAGGGAACCAAATCAATTTCTCTCTCATTCTTCCCTTATTCAACATCACCAATACATGGTTTTTTCGACTCCTCTTCCAACTCATCACTAGCATTTTCCCTTGGGGAAAAAACACCTTTGGGTTTCACACCCACATCATTCAATATCTTGCCACTCCTAGTCACGATTTCCATTCAATGGCCATCTTTATTTGGATTAGGAATAGTGTTACTAGGGAGTGCACCTTTCAAGCGGGGGTTCACTTGTGAAGAAAAATGGTTCATTTGGCCTTCAAGATGCTTGATTGATGTTGAGTGGGAACTTATTGTTTAGATGAGGTTAGACATCTCTCCTTTTAATTCTTTAACCCCACCGAGGATTCGACCTTCTTCAACACCTGAGACAACATGCCTTCAATCTTCGAGTTACCCACATCACTCACTTCGGGCTGCCCTTGAGATGCTTCTGCTTTTAGAGAAGGCACATAGGGGTTAGCACTTTGCTGATATTGCTCTCCTTCATGATTTTGATCTCTATTCCCCCATCAATAATTTCTATCCCCCCATTCTTGATTATCATGATTTCTCCAACTTTGATTCTCATCCCTTGGGCGCCAAGGTCCTTGATTAGCACCTTGATACACAGGGCGAGAACCCCCCACTTGGCTGTCCATGTATTGACACTCCTACTCATATCTTGGTGGTGAAGTGTCATCATCAGATTGAGTATGGCCTTGAGCACCTACAATACTCACACTCTCTGCACTAGCTCCCATAACATATTTCGTCATCAACTCTAGCTGGGTCATTATCTTAGCAAGAATTTCATATCTAGCCTCATCCCTTTTCCTCATCTTAGCAGTCATAAGGTTTGGAGCAACACCGCTAGAAGATACCTCTACTTCTCTAGTATGCCATGCTCGATAGGTCTTAGTCAGTCTGTCGAGAAGTGTTTTGGCTACTCCATAGGGTTGATCAATGATTGAACCCCCCACCAAATTATTTGACACAAACTTATTGATAGAATCTAGTGAGCGATAGAAGCTTTGAAGTAGAACCTTATCGGGCAACCCATTGTTTGGGCAATTGGAAATTTTTTTCTTATACCTCAACCATACTTCATGGAGTTGTTCCCCAGCATGTTGTCGGAAGTTGGTAATGTCATCCCTCAATTGTCGCATCCTTGAGGGAGGTAAGAACTTTTCCAAAAATGCTTTCGTGAGCTCATTCATAAAGGTAATAGATCGGGGAGACAACTTCTCCAATCAAGCGGTTTCTTTCCCTATTAGTGAAAATGGGAAGAGCCTCAATCTGATCGACTCTTGACTTATATTTGCGATGTTGAAGCGTTAGCAAATCTCAAGAAAATTGCGGAGATGCCTAATTGCATCCTCACTCAGCATTCCTCCGAAGAGCCCCTTCATTTGAAGTAAGTGCAGCATTGTACTCATTACATGAAATATTGCATTCCCTACAGTAGGAGGTAGGCGAATGACACTCGCTACATTGGGCATCATGGGATCATCATCCTCATGATCCATATACCCATCCACTGAACCTTCTCCTTCTTGTAAGTGTTGACTCATATCAATATCAACCTAGATAACACTAATCTCAAGAGTAAAGTCAAACCAACCAAGATGCAACAAATAAATTCAAATTAACAAAAAACTAAAGGATATAAAACTATATTCCCCAGCAACGGCGTCATTTTTTAATAATATCCAAATTCAGTCCTCTTGACGAGAGAGTGTAAACAGTCATTGGAAAAAAAATATATCCGATGAGTGTCGGGGTCGAATCCCACAGGGAATAGTAGTTGATCTCACAAGAATTGTTTATCAAATTGAAGTAACTTTCATCAATGTCTCAAAAATGATAAAGTAAAAATTGGAAAATGAAAACTCGATGATTGAACTACAAAATTCACTCACAAAAGCAGGGACAAAGCATAGAAAATACCAAAGGAGAGACTACTAGGGGTGTGATATTATCGGGGCATCATCAAATTGCGATTATTAAAAGCTCCTAGCATTACTCAATAGTATAATTAGTTGTGGACGAGGCGGAACCTTATGTTTTTCAACCAATAAGGTGCCTTATGCCTCGGGTTTTCTTAAACCCCAACATCCTTTTAACAACAACCACATCAACTATAAGAATCAACTATATCTAGCTTTGATTCTAAATGGGTGTGTGCCACTGGGTTTTTTTCTATCTCTAGCCCAACCTCACATGATCAACACCCAATTACCCACTAATAATTCATCATCCATACTCTAAATCCCTTTTTCAAGCAAAATTAGAGTAAGTAAATACAAACCATATATATTTGCAACTATGAGTATTTAGATTAAAACATAGATGAAGCACTAGAATTATACTAATTGAGTAAATCTAAGATTACTTAAATAATACCCAATCCAAATCAACCCCAATCATTCAACACCCTTAGCAAGGAATTTAGCTACTCATGTAAGTATAAGAAGAAAATGAATTAACTAATAATTCAATATCCATTCAGTAAAATGAGTAAGAAAATTCAAGCACAAGGTTCTGGTAACCAATGGAATTTTTCTACCTTTTCAAATAAGATGATGAAGCTTTCTCTCTCTACAATTTAATTCTCCAACTTCTTTCCACTTTCTATTCAATATTCAATACAATGGAATAATAATGTGGATTATAAGGTTCATTTCTCTTTTAAAAATGTACACAAGTAGAGTACAAAATGCTCCTCCTTTTCTAAATCGGACATTTTTCCCCTTTTCTGATGAACCACACTTGCGAATCATCGGCGGTTCGCGGTGCTGATCCATGGTCCGCTAGTCTATCGCATTCGGGTGCCAGTTGGTTTTGGATCAATTCGGTGTTGGCACCGATGCATCACTGGTGCTGATCCGTAGTCCGCCGGTAGCCATTATTCTTCAGCCCAGTAGATATCTGTGAGTGACCGACGTTTCATCAGTGTCCTCCGGTGGAGCACCGGTCCTCATCACAAATTTCATGATTTTTTCTCCATTTCATTCTTTCTCTACTCAAGTTAAATACCTGCAAAGATCAAGGAGAAAGAGCATAAGATACACCTAAAAGACTTGAAAACAAAAAAAAGCTCATGTCTAAGATTCTTATGAGTTGGTAAATTACCTACTCGTGAGGTAACCACAATAAATAGGCATAATTCGTAAATGTTTTCATTCTTCAAAACAAGGGCATAGTTTATTAAAACAAGAACACATAGCATGTCAAATCATTGCAAATTCACATTTAAAGCTTCCCTTGAAGCTCACATCACCCATGTCCCAATCACATCTATACACCAATACAAGGATGTTCTCCAAGGGGGTGATTCCACTCTTGAGAAGAGAGAATCCCTTTTTATCATCAAGCAATGCGCACACAAGGAATTGTAGAATAAGACAATAATGCTCACTCTCACAATGAAATTATCAATGCACACAACTTGACCTATAGGTTTGCCCTTCGTGTAACTCCCACAAATGTAGAGTTGCTATACTCAAAATCAATTAGGACTTGGGGGTCATAATGAAGGCTAGGGGTTAAGGTAGGAGAAACAATTAATTCTAGTGGTTAGAACCTCCCTAATGCCTTTTTGCGAACACTTCCAACATTCCCTCCCTCAATTGAAATCACTTCCTTATCTCTCCTTGTTCATCATTTTCCTTATTTTTTTATCAAGTGCCTCCCTTATAACTACTTTTGATTTCACATTCAGCCTCATTTAAGCAAGAGGTAAAATCTTTGAACTATTCTTTCTCTTTCAATGATTCAAGGTTCTTCAACCAACCAATTCATTCCTTCTAATGACAATTTGGTGCTACCTCATATTAAAGCTCTCACATTTATCTTTTTTCTTATAAACCCCAAAACATAGGCTTTCACCTCATTTCCACTCATTCCTTTATCTCTCCCTATTTCTTGGGCTTGAGTCCCCATTTTTCATTCTTTCGCCATTAGCAACTAGGGAGGATGCGTGCAAAAGAAGAAGATTAGAAAGGGTCATTGGGCTTGTAATATGGTTTCTAAGAAAAAAGGTTCAAAGGCTCAACATTGGCTTGCAAAGGAAGATGTCTAAGGAGGTCATTTTTGGTGAAGTGACTAGCAATAGAGAGCCTAAAGTCATGTTCTAAGTTCAGCTACATCTAAGATTTCTCCTTGAGCCACACTTAGGGCAAGTTCTAGGAAACCATATATGCATGAGAATCATTCAATAAACCTCACCACGTAAGGCATCAAACTCCAAGGAGTTCACACACTTCATCACCATAGCCAGATGATGATGTAAGACAATTGAGTATGTGAATCAACTAGCCAAACAAAGAATGTGCAATGTATGACAACAGAGTGCTACATTTTCCATTTCAAATGCTTCATTTCTTCTAAATTCGTTTTTTCATGCCACACAAAAATTTTCGGTGGAACCTCTCAAAAACAATTTCGACAAGACTAAAAAACATGACATTTTTCCATAAGAAAGTCGCCTCACAATCTATCATTGGGAGATGTCATCCAATTCAACAATAGAAAAAGAAAAGAAAAGGGAACTGCTCATCGGGAAAGAATCATGGTATAAAGAAAACCCTTGGAGTTTATTCACTAACTACTATTCACAATGGAAAAAATCAAATATGGGTCATGAAACATTTGGCAATTTAAACAAAGACCCAATCATTTTCACTAACAATTCAAGAACATAATTTTCATTTCATTCATCTTGAGCCTGATAAAGGCTCAACAACAAACAATAATTTCAAAACAACAGCCCGACAAGGGCGACATCAACATCATTACTAAAAGAAGGAGCACTCATCCCCACCCCAAACTAGAAAAATACATTGTCCTCAATGTAAAAGGAAAGAACAAGAAGGTTAAGGGTCTCCCTGAATGATTTAGCGGTGAGGCGCGGGATCCATGAAAAGGTGGCCTCGTCAAAGTGCCATGAAATAGTTTCAGCTATGGGAGGCATCAATGGATCAGGTGGGAGTTCGACTAGTTTTCCTGGTCCAAGAACTACCTAATGGTCTGGAAGAGTTATGAGCTCATGATAAGAAGTGGTGTCCACCCCACAAGGCCTGCATGATGGATATGTTTTTCTTGCAATGAGCATTCGACTGGGCGGTGGGAGATTGTGAGATATCTCTTCATCGAAAACAATTTTCAAAGAGCTGTCATATCCCATGCACGAATCATCTACCGGGCTCCTATTTTCCTCTGGCTGTGCAATAGTGGCTGGCGGTTAATTGTAAACATTTTTGGGTGTAAATATTTCCTTGTGCCCTGCTACTTCACCTCTAAAGTTAGTCACTTCCTTTTTTAAAACTTCATCTTTAGCACTGAGGCACCCCAATTTTTCAACCACTGGTTGATGGCCTTCTTGATGGCTTGTTGGATTATGAGAGGTATTGGTTTGGCAAATTTCAACAACTGGCCATTATGAGGTCAGGCCATTTGTGCGATTTTCAAAAGGCCGATTAGCAGAGAGGTGTTGACTCTGTCGGCCTGTGGTGACCCTGGGGCTGTGCTAGAGAACATGGAAGATAAGGGGCTATTTTGGTCCACCATCACCTTGGGTCGCTTTGAAGCTGAGGCATCCTTATCAATTTTGGTGGCTAGTGTAATCACTTCGTTGGCCCTCATTGTTCTGTCCAATGGTCTAAATCGCGGACATGTGGCTCATAGAAATAACGTACTAATGAGGCTTAGATAAGGCAAAGAAGTTCCTTTTTCTTGTCCTACCTTTAAAATTGTTCTGCAATGATTTCCTCTACATTGATGTGTCTCTGGTCCAAGATGCAGGATACAAGGATTATGACCTCAATGGGGACATGTGTTGTATTCTTGGAAGGGATAATCTGAGCATATACAAATCTAGCCACATGCGAGCTTCAAACTTTAGATCATGTTGGTGATTAATTCCTTTTGAGGTAGCCCACTGCGGTTGATCTCTTGCAATTATTTTTTCGACCCACTTAAACTGATTTTCTTTATCTTCCACCTTTCTTTTAAACTCTGAGCTTCGCCGAATCTATTCAGCCCAATAGATGGAGTTGATTGACTCTTGGGTAATATTCACTTCTTGACCCTGTAGTAGCACAGATGCAAGGAAAAGCATTGCATCTACTTTGTCTCTATGTTTTAAGATGCATTGTCGTTCCATCTAAGAGGTGTGTAACTTCCATTCCAACTCATGGAAGTAAGGGTCCACGTTTATTGTGAATATCCCCCAATCACGAATGCCGATTTGATTGTAAATGTCTGGGAAGTCATCCTTGAAAAACTCCTCCTGAAATTGAGCCTCTGTGGTGATGACCGGGTCTCCCTGAAGGACAAACAGTAAACCTCCATTTTGTCCAGCCCAAAGAAAAGTTGTAAAATTCGCCGGGCCTCCTCAGGATCTAATTTATGAGATAAGGTGTTGGTCATTGGGGCTTTCCCTTTTCTTTGTTTTCTAGAGATGGAAATGATTCTTCAAGATAATATTAGTGCCATACAAACAACATATCTTTATATATTATTAATGATTTTAAAGGAAAATAACAACAATTCTAAATTAATTAACAAAATTCTAAGGCTCAGATGGTAAACATATTGAAGAAGCAAATTGTTATTACTAGCAGCATTAGTGGAACGCTGGCGAAATATAGGTGGAGACCCGCAAAGCACTGATGAGCCATCGACACTTCGCAGAAAACTGGGACGGTGTACTGTTAGCTGGTGCCACACTGGTGATTCACCGATCACGACACACGAAGCGCTGGTGAAACGTAGGTTCTTAGCAATGGCTTGTAGCCTTTGTTCTGGAACTGCATTTCAGCTGGTGTTTCGCCGGGCATGACCTGCGATTCACCGGTGGAACATCGCTTATTTTCACCACAATTCAACTAGCAAAAATTCCTCCAAAATCCTGATTCACTCACTCACTTCACATCATTATTATTTACACAAGCAAAACAACCAAAATAACAATGACGATTTGCCGTTAATAAAGACGTCACCTTATCTATCATCAGGGAAATTGTGCATTCTGAGCACACGGGGCTACTCAGACATCACCCCACTTTTATCTCAAGCACACAAATCATGAAGCATGCATACCAAAGAAAACACACAAATTAATATTTAGACATCTAGTTACCACCCCCAACAGACCCACAATATGAAAAATATTCAATCAATTAAAAGAACAAGATGGGAGATGGGGAACATGAGTGTGAACAATATCTACTCTAGCATGCTTGAATTCATATTCCTATTCTTAATATAAGCATATCAAAGCTAGGAAACACACACCATGTTGAGAAGTGAGAATAAGTAAGGAAATGGAAGCCTTGTAACTCGCCCAACTATGGTGTCTTCACAATGATGGGAAATGAGGTGCAATGAAAGGAGTGAGGTAGGAGAGGTGCTAAAGGCTAACAAAAGGGAGGTGATTGGGTAGGAAGAATGTGGGTGTTAATGGTGTTTTTGGGGAAGGTGAGTTATTGGGAAGTTAAAAAGTCGCGGGGGAGAGATGAAAAGGTGGAGAGAAGGGTTTTTGTGGAGTTGGAAAGATTTGGCCAGAAATTTTTTCATCAATGGGTCGGGTCTGTCAACGGGATGGTCAATATTTTAAATGAATTGCATACCTTGACTTGTACTAAACCGATGGTCTCTTGTGAGTGCCGGCGTTTCACCGATTTAAACGTCGGTGACCCTCATCCTTTCATCTTACTATTTTGCAATTGGCATTCAACCGGTGGTTCGCAGATTGTCACTGATGTTCCGCTAGTTGGGTCACTGATTATACCTCAACTTCCAGGTGTATTGGTTTGAATCGGCACTCAGCTTGCGGTACACGAATTGAACACCGGTGGGTCACCAGTTTCCTATCTTTTTCTCCATTTTTCTACTTCTCACATGCAACAGGGCGGCACCTCGTGCTTGTGCACTGCATTTTGTCAGCCTAGCGCGGTGTTTTCCCTGTTCTTCTTCTCTTTGTTTAACATCCAGTGAACAAACAAAACAAAAACAACAAAGAAATCTACATATCAAAGGTAAAAATTCTTGGGTTGCCTCCCAAGAAGTGCCTTAGTTAACGTCGTGGCACAATGGATGCGCCTTATCTGCTGTGGTTCATCCAGGTACATGACCTCCAATCGGCCAACCTCCTCCAATGCTCCCAATAATTCTTTACTCTTTGTCCATTCACAATGAATTTTGATCAATCTTCTCCCTCAAGTTCAATAGGACCATTCCAAAAAATTTGAGGCACCTTAAATGGGCTTGACCTTTTAGCTTTGAGCTTTCTGAGGAATAATCTAAGTCTTGAGTTGAACAACAGTACCCATTCTCTTGGGATAAAATTTTGATGCAAGATTTTTTGGTCGTGGTAAAGCCTTATGCAGGCCTTATATATAGCGGCATTTTCAAGAGCCCTCATCCTGAACTCATCCATCTCATTGAGATTGTCCACTCGCCCTTGAACGACCTTCCCTCAATCAAGGTTTAAACTCTTTAAGGCCCACATAGCTTTATTGTCACAACCAGAACATAGGGCCGAATCGAGACACGGTACAAAGAACCCCAAGAGACTCCAAGTCAACCTATGGCATGAACATAACATCTAGCTCATTCAAATAAAATGGAAGATCAACATGAATATCATAACAGAAGTCTAAACAAAACATAACATCTAAATGCATCAACCTAAGTCTAAAGTTGAATACATCTATGTCCGAAAGCCTCTAATACTGATTAGTTGATGGGACAAGACTCCAACTAACTCAGTAGTAGTCTAAAAACTGAAAATACAAAACAAGTATGAATAGAAAGGCCCTCTCAAGATGAGGACTCACCAACTCTGATTGGGAAGTACAAATACTGGGAATATGGTTATCGGTGGGACTGAGTTTGGATATGGGAGCCTGTATCATGAAACGATAAAACATGGAGTACGCGGTCAGTATGTGAAATGTACCGAGTATGCAAGGTAAATAAAACCGCTAAGTAAGTAAAATCATAAATCATGCATACTATAAAAAAATAATCAAGATAAGATTCTGAGAGTAGGGCTTGCATGCTATTATTTTAAATCATGATCTGAACATAACTGAACATCATAACTGAACCGAATGACCCAAAGATGAAATCTGATAATCATAAGTAAAAATGGACATTGAGTCAAACCTACTATAAACATAATTTCATGACTGATGTAGATGCACAACTGAAATCATGAGTAACAATGGGAGACTTGTCATATAGCCGACATTACCACGATAGAGCTTACGTGGTCCCGACTATCACAATCAAGTGGGAAGAGCCTTCCAAAGCTTTGCCAGGGCTAAGAATGCTACCATGATATTGATATCAAGCTCAAGGCCCCTTTGGGGTAGGGAAGCTCCAAGGGAGGTCCCAAAGTATATAAGTAAACCTACTTTGGCACGTAATTCTAAGGAATAGGGTTGACTGACCCTTAGCCTACTCAATTCTAGACACTACTCCCAAAAACATGCATATGCTCTCCATCATTTTTTAACAAAGCTAAAGCATCGTTTAATGATGAAGCTCACTCATAACATGCATACGTAAATCTGAAATCATAACTTGAAGGGTCTTGGTTCAAATCATACCACAAGTTGAACATAATTGGGAGTCTAGACTCCAAAATCATGTGGTAAGATAATTACATGAAATCGTGAAAACATACTTGATCATATGGGCTTTACCAATACTTAACATGCTTGAAATCAACTTGATTCTTTTGATAACATGAACATAGAAATGGGTAATTTGATAACATGATTTTCTCATATAAATCTCGTAATATTTGAACATACATATCAAAAATCCCAACTTGCCATGAACTTCCATGAATGGGAAACATAAATTGTAAAACTTGAAAATATAAATTTGTAATTGAAAACCTTGTAGAACTTGCTCATGATTCATATTTCAACATTTGGAACATGCTTAGATCATACTCTTGATAGAAACTTAGAATTTACATATTTGGGTTAATACCCCATAGATTCATCAAAAAGGATTTCATGAAATAGAGAGGAATTGGGCATGGGTGTGGACAAATACACCCATTCATAAACCTACATACATGAAGAGATATGATCTTTACCACTTCCTTGATTTCCCAAAGAGAATTGAGGAAGAACTTTAAAGAACTAGGCTTGCAAACCTCTAAGCTGGCATGCATGAATTAGGATAGGATTAGAACGACTTAACCCTACTTAAAACACACTATTTTGAGCTTAAAACGATGTAGTTTAGGACCCTAGGGCTTAGGAATGATGCAAATACCCTTAATAAAATTTCTAGAAACACTGCACTGCCAATGGCAATGGGCGTCAAAACGGACTGTTACCGGCTCCAATGATCTGTTACACCTCCTCGTTGTGTCATCCCTTATTCTTGTCTCAGGTCCCCTATCACGACTGAACAGGACGATTCATTACAAACTCCAATGACTCGTTGCTGCTAGTCGTTGTCACCATTGCCCTATCTTGGGATTCCTCTCAACGGACATTGACAATGGCCCATTGCTCCCAACCACGGGTCATACCATGACTCATTACTTCCTCCCTGATCAAGACCAAGCTCACAATGAATCCCATTCAATGACTCGTTACAACAACCAACGGGTCATTCTCAGGCCCCATACTCCCCAACCCGATTCCACAGCTTCTCACACGAGAACCTTCCATGGGTCGTTGGTCCCACCAATTATCCGTACAATGAGTCGTCTTAAGAAGATTTTTAGATTTTCTTCTACTTTTCATTTCAACTCCCGAGTCTAGTCTTAGGCACTTTTGAGGTATTACATTTATGCTCCAATTCCACTGGTAAATGATAAGCCTTGCCAAAGACCAATTGATATGGGGACATTCCAATTGGCGCTTTGTATGCGGTGCGATATGCCCACAAGGCATCATTGAGCTTCCTTGCCGAGTCCGTTCTATTGAGATTGACTGTCTTAGTCAAGATGGACTTGATTTCTTGATTGGAAACTTCTGCTTGGCCACTGGTCTTAGGATGATAAGGGGTAGTATCTTTGTGCTTCACACCATACGTTTCTAGCAAGGCACTAAACAGTCGATTGCAAAACTGTGATCCTCCATCACTAATTATGGCTCTAAGAGAGACAAACTGTGAAAAGATGTGCTTCTTTAAGAAGGCTGTTATGCTCCCCTCATTGTTGAGCAAGGCCACAACTTCCACCCATTTAGATACATAATCAACATCCACTGGAATGTAAGTGTTTCCATAGGATCTCACTAAAGGGCCCGAAAAATTGATTCCCCACACATCAAACAATTCCACCTCTAGAATTGGTGTCAATGGAAGCTCATGTCTCCTCGAAACACTTTCTTTTCATTGACCTTTTTCACGCTGCTTAACATAGTCATGGGCATCCTGGTGAGAGTAGGCCAATAAAATCCACACTATAGTACTTTTGTTGTTGTCCTAACACTCCCATAATGACCCCTGACCAGTGACAAATAGTAAGCCTCGGGGATTGGCATCATCTCAACCTCTGGGAAACATCTTTGAATTATACCATCAAAACATTTACGGAAGAGGTATGGGTTATCCCAATAAAACTTTTAAACATCATGCACGCATCACTTCTTCTAATGGAAGGTCAACCCTTTGGGTGCGATGTTTCTCGTCATGTAATTAGCAAAATCTGCAATCTAAGGTGTCAAGTCATGCGAGGCAGCCAAAATATGCTCATCAGGGAAGTCATCATTAATATCCTCATGTACCCCCTGCTTACCATCTGTCTTTGAGTGAGAGAGATGGTCAGCCACTTGATTCTCACATCCCTTTCGGTCCTTTACTTCAAAATCGAATTCTTGTAGAAAAAGGACACACCTAATATGCCTAGGTTTATCATATTTCTTTGCCATTAAATATCTCTGTGGGCCACCACCTTGGTCCCAATCAAATATGCAAGAAATTGCTCAAATGCAAATACTACTGCGAGCAGCTCTTGTTCTGTCACTGTGTAGTTTTCTTGTGCATCATTCAGGGCCTTTCTAGCATAGTAAATGGGGTGAAAAATCTTATCCTTCCCTATCCAAGCACTGCCCCTAATGCTACACCACTAGCGTCACACATTAATTCAAAGGGTTTTGACCAGTCTGGTGCAGTGATGATTGGAGCGGACACAAGTGTCTCTTTCAATTCCAAAAAACCCCTCATACAATCCTCATCAAAATTAAACTTTGCATCTTTTTCCAACAATCAGAATAAAGGATATGCTACCTTGGAGATGTTTTTGATAAAACGGCGGTAAAATCCCGCATGTCCCAAGAAAACTCCTAATGCCTTTCACAGTTTTTGGCGGAGGTAAATGAGCAATGACATTAATTTTAGCTTGGTCTACTTCAATCCCCTTCTCGAAAATCTTGTTCCCAAAAACAATACATTCTTTTATCATGAAGTGACACTTTTCCTAATTAAGTACCAAGTTCATCTCCTCGCATCTTTTAAACACCTCCTTTAGGTGATCCGTACAATCTTCAAATGAATTTCCTACAATTGAGAAGTCATCCATAAAGAAATCCATAGTTTCCTCTACCATGAATGAAAAGAATTACATCTTATATATCTGGAACGTTACTGGATCATTGCAAAGCCCGAAGAGCATCCTCTTAAATGCAAAAGTTCCATAAGGGCATGTAAATGTGGTTTCTCTTAATCTTCTGGAGTAATAGAAATCTGGTTGTAGCCTGAGTACCCATCCAAGAAACAATAATATTCTTTCCCAGCCAAGCAATCTAGCACTTGGTCAATGAATGGGACTGGAAAATGATCCTTCTTGGTCCATGAGTTTAACTTGCGATAGTCCATACACACTCTCCATCCGGTAACAAGTAGTGTTGCAATCAACTCATTTTTCTTGTTCGATACCACTGTTTTTCAACCTCTCTTCAGCACACATTGGATCGGGCTTGCCCAACTGTTATCACCTATTGGGTATAGAACTCCAGCATCTAACCATTTGATAATTTCTTTCGTGACTACCTCTTGCATTGGTGGATTCAAACGTCTCTGATGCTCATATGAGGAGCTACAGTTTTCCTAAAGGTTGATCTAGTGAGTTCAAATAGACAGAGGTATGCCAGTGATATCAGCTATAGACCACCCAATTGCCCGAATATGCTTCCACAAGACTGTAGAAAGTTCTTCCACTTGTTGACTACTGAGCTTAGCCGAGATAATCACGGAGAGTGTTTCATTTGCCCCCAATATGCATAATCCCAATGGATAGGTAATAGTTTGGTTCTAAAACTAGTGGTCAAATGATGGATGGTTGTGAAGGTAGAGTTGTCCGATTCTTGAGGTCGAGATCATGTTTCTTTAGTTGAAAGGAGTAGGTTCACAACCCCTTGCTAACATGACAAACCTTTTATAATCCTCCACTATTCAAGAGAAAGCTTTCGAATGTTTCCTTCAAGATTACTTATTCCACCCCCATTCTATAGCTTCCTCCTTTGCATTGGTTGGGAGTGGTAGGTTATTTTCTTCCTTTATCGCCTTTTGGGTTGCCATCTAAGATGCTAATAAGTTTATTCTGTCTTCTAGCCATTTGATGGACACTTCTTTGTCCTTCATATTTTGAGTGAGGTCCAAGAGGTCACTTCACAGGTCCTGAATCCCTGAACCAATTGATACAACTAGCTCAAGCACAATCTCAAGCATGCTTTCACTGCGGGATGAGAAGGGCTCTTCACTCCCCTGGCTACTTATTTCAGTTGTACAAATAGAGTTATGACCTTGATTTTCATTATAAGGATACCAATAGCCCTAGTTGGCTTGTTGATACCTCATATGAAAACCCATCATACAATTTGCTAGCAGCTCCATTTGTTTCATGACCACTATCAATATTGTGTCTTTTCTCTCCTCTCTCCACCACATCTCATCCATCAATTGGAAAGTTTCAACAAAAGATGCTCCTTCAGGATTTCTAAGTAGCCTTTAAAAGGGGCTCATTATCATACTAACAGCAAAACAACAATGGGGGAACAAAACACAAGATGCTAAATTAACTCAATTCAATAATCAACTAAAGGCTGTCAAACTATACTCCCGGGAAACGATGCCATTTTTGATAACATCCAAATTTAATCCTTGCAGGGATGGAGTGTAATTGGTGGTTGCAAAACAAATATACCAGATGACTGTGGGGGTCGAATCCCATAGGGAATAGTAGTTGATCTCACAAGAGTCGTCTATCAAATTTAAGTAACTTGCATCAATGTCTCAAAAATAATAAAGTAAAGATTGGGAGAATCACAACTTGTTATTTGAACTACAAATTCGCACACATAAATAGGGACAAAGTGTAGAAAATACCAAAGGAGAGAATACTAGAGGTGTGATATTGAACGGGCATCATCGGATTGTAATTACTAACAACTCCTAGCATTACTCAATATTATAATTAGTTGTTGATGAGGTGGCACCAGATGTTTTCAACCAATTAGGTGCCTTATGCCTCGGGTTATCTCAAACCCCAAACTCCTTTTCAAAACAACCACAGAAACTTGGGTAAGAATAGACCTATTTCTAGCTTTGATTCTCAATGGGCGTGTGCCAATGGCTTTTGGCTATCTCTAGCCCAACCCATTAGGATCAACGCCTAATTACCCATTTATGATTCCTCACCCATACTCTAAATCCCTTTTTCAAGAAAAATTAGAGTAAGTAAATACAACCCACATTTGCAACTATGAGTATTTAGATTAAAACTTAGAGGAAACACTAGAATTATACCAATAAGATCAATTAAACAATCCCTAATCCAAATCAAACCCAATTATTCACACACCCCTAGCAAGGAATTTAGCTACTAATGTAAGTAGAAGAAGATATTGCATTAAGTAATAATTCAATATCCATTCAACAAAATGAGTAAGAAAAATTCAAGCACAAGGTTCTCTTCTACAATGGAGTTTTTTCTACCTTTTCAAAGAAGAAGATGAAGACTTCTCTCTCTAGAATTTAATTCCAGACTTCTCTCTACCACTCTCTACTTTCTACCCAATATTCAATGAAAAATGAAATTTTCAGTTCTCCTCCTTTACGGAAAGGTACAAAAATAGGGTACAAAATTCTCCTTGTTTTGAGTTGGATGCTTTTGCCCTTTCTTGACGGCCATTACTTGCGAGTCACCGGCGTTTCTTCGATGATGATCCATTGTCCACCGATCTATCACATCTGGTGGCCACTGAGTTCTGTAGTATTCTGACGGTGGAACCGGCGGTTTGCCAGTTTTGATCCGCAGTCCGCTAGTAGACATGCCTCTTCAGAACAGTAAGCATTTGCAGTCAGCCGGCGTTTCGCCAGTGTCCTCTGGTGGAGCGTCGGTCCCCATATCAAATTTTATGCTTTTTTCTATATTTTATTCTTCCTCTATTCAAGTTAAATACCTGTAAAGATCAAGGAGAAAAGGCATAAAATCCACCTAAATGACTTGAAAACTAAAATAAAACTTATGTCTAAGAGTTTAATGAGTTGGTAAATTAGCAACTCATCAAGTTCAAACAATATCAATGTCTAACTGGTATTCAAACTTCCCCGAAAGACATACTAACAACTTTAACACCAAATTTACCATTATGAGTACTCCAAAATCTTCTCTTAAGACGGACGTTACACCATCTATTATCGAGAAACCACAAGTCACCATCTTTACTATCATCATCAACATGAATTCATTCACCACAATCTCACATACTCACTAGAATTGAATACATTCTATCAAAATTGAAAAACATGACTCAATACCAATTGAAATTCACTAACACTACCAAACAAACATGAAGAAATGATTATTTTCCTTAAGAAAGACATCACTCAATCCATCATCAGGAAAAATCAATCATCATAAGAAAATGAGTTACTCAGACTTCACCCTCAACTACACCTTATGCCCTAAATTTTCAAAGTAATCAAGCAACATCACATGATATATAAATTTCTCACTACAATTTCAACTTCAACTCAACCCACATATACCCACCAAAAATCAGATTCAAGTTAAACATGATGAACACAAAATGGCGAAATGGGGGAAGTGCCACATTCATTGAAGAACAATAATGCTCCACAAACACATAAAAATGGATATGTAAGAATACGAGCATACAAAAAGTAGAGTAAGGAGAATGTGTAGTTGAAAACTCAAGCTTCACAAAAAAATAGCTATGCTGATGGCATCAACTCAGCTCTACTACAAAGATGTGCTGTGGTTTGTGATGGGAGAAGAGAGAAAATTGTAAGAGTTATATTTGAGGATGTTGGGTAGTAGTATGTAAATGGAGAGTCATCAAGGAGTTAATGGGTGGTGAAAATGGAGGTAAAGGGGCTGAAAATTGGGGTTTTTTAAATGGGGGAGAAGGTGGAAAGTCACAGGTTAAGTCCGGTTGGGTCGGTCAAACTGGCTAGACAAACTTTTTAACTTCTTCACACCTGCGCCTGTGCTGAACAAGCGATCATAGAATGGGATCTGCGAGACGTATGTCTAGCACAAGTGTGTCTAAGATATCCAGTTCACTTCCTTGGAGCTGTGTTGCATATGCGTGTCGTAGGTCCTAATCTTTGTCTCGCAGATGTCACACATGTAGATTTTGAATGATTTGCATCCAGGTATTCTAGATCAGACCTACATTTTACTTGTGATCTACAGATTGGGACCTACATTCCGCAGGTCCAGTGTATACGCTCAACTCTGCTTCCTTCAACTTTTGTCGCAATCCAACATCCTACAACAACAAAAACAACAAAAAGGTGAAGCAAAAAGAAATTTAAAAACACTTGGGTGTCTGCCAAGTGCTTGATTTAACATCGCGACTCAACTGCTCGTTTTGTATGTTCTGATGTTATACTATGTTCAGACTTCCGCTATGTTATTATGTTGATTTTCTACTTTATTTGATCGAGTTAGATGTATGTTCAATCCATAGGTCGACTTGGAGTCTCTTGGGGCTCCTTGTCCCGTGTCTCGATCTGAGCCTATGTTCGGGTCGTGAAACAAAACTACATAGCCAACTAAGGTTAGGATCATGTCATTTTCCCGGGAAACTCCTTAGACAGCATCTGGTAAAGGCTTAGTATGGATCTACAGTTCAATTTCATCATCTTCCCTGGTATGGCTTTGGACAGCTCTCCGAACTGGGCCAAAGGTTGGATCATGTGCTCATTCATGGTGTATGATGTTTCAGCGAAACTCCTAACTTAAATAAAGTACTTTCAAACTTTATTTTGATGTATAGGTATCAGTTGCATAACAGTTTTCCACAATAGTTATACTTGCATTTTATTAATAAATTCAAAGCATTCAATTTTATTTAGTTACTCTTTAGCTTAGTATTTCAGTTTTAACCTGTTGTTTCATTTAGATATACTATATATCGTACATTCCCATGTATTGAATATTGAGTTGGTAATTTACCAACTCATTTGTCTTTTAAGCATGAGCTATTGGTTTTTTTTCATACAATAATTTAGGAAGGTTTTATGCCTTCTCTCTTCTTTTGTGCAGGCATTTAACATAGGCCAAAAAAATGAAAGAATTACACTGAATACAACCTTCTGGAGGAAAAATAAATGTGTGCCGCATATGGGCACCTGCAAAATGAAAGTGCCAAGCATATGATTTTGGAGACTTGATGAACTAAACCTGCGAGCTGTGAATTGGCATCTGCAGACCGAAAATGACATGCATGGAACATTGCCTAAGCCTCAGAAGCGACCTGCATGTCGCAGATTGGAAAAAATATAGATTCCACGCAAGTGACCCGCATCATTTGTTGAAGGAAACATCATCCAGAAAAGCACAAGTGTACCTGAAAAGATTCGAAAGGGCATTTTTTGATAGCTCTGCAAAAGGAATTTTAAAGATTTCACCCCAATTGTACATATAATGAAATAACATTGAATAGAGAGTAAATCATAGAGATAGATATAGTATATTTTTTCATTCATCTTAATTGAGAAAACCACCATTGTTGCAGACCTTGAGCTTGAATTGAGATTTGATTACTCAATATGATGAGTTTAGAGAAATTCCTTATGGGTATAATTTCTCCCTCTTTGATTATGAGTAGCTAAATTTCTTGCTAGGGGTGTTTGTGCATGATGGTCGTCTAGACTTGATCGGGTGTTGACTATTTGTTCTTAAAATTTATTAACAAACATGGATTTGTTGTTTTCTTTAAGTTTTAATTCAATAATTGATGGTTACAAATATAGATTTAGCTTTCTAACATTGCTTTTGCTTGAAAGAGGGAAGTAAGGTTGGGTAATGATTCAATAGTGAGGAATTGGATTGTTGGATATATGTGTTGGAGCTAGATATAGTCAAAACCCAAATCATACTCCATTAAAGGGTTAGATCTAGAAATAGTCTAACCCTTCCTCAAGCTTGCTAGTTGTTTGGTGATTGTGGCTTTGGTATTTGAGAAATCCCAAGGTAGCCACATCCTTTTGGTTGAAAAACATAGGGTGTAGCCATAAACAAGGCTCTCTACGCCCTAAACAAGTCTAAGGCTCTTAATCAACCCCTCTCTAGTCAACACCCCATCGAATGCATACCCCTAGTCCCTCTCATTGATTGCATCAAGTCAGTTTTCCTTCATTTTGTTCTATATTTGAAATTGATGCGTGAATACCCTTTTCCACCAATTTTTAATTTACATTGTTGAGAAATGATGTTTACTCATGTGAGTTCATTTACGATATCCTCAAGGGATTCAAAATGGAAACTTATTGGGAAATTTATTTTTGTCAACGACCCTAGCCACCTTCTTAATTTGAGAAGTGTTTTTTGACGTTATCAAAAAATGGCATCGTTACCGAGGATTGGTTTATGATTGCAATTTGTTGTTTTTGATTTACACCATTTATTCGTTCTGTTTTTCTTTTACTTTGTTTTCTATTTTTGATGATTTAAAAGGAGAAAGATGATCCATGCTAGTGATGTTGGTAGTGTGGAAGGATTTATGGACGTGGAAGATAAGTCTGTTGCTCGTGATGTAAATGGTGCTATTCGCCTACCTCTCACGGTAGGGAATGTTGTGTTCCATATGACAAGCACCATGTTACGTCTTATTCAAATGAAGGGGTTTCTCGGTGGTTTGGCTAGCGAGGATGCTAATCAGCATCTCCATAATTTCATCAAGATTTTCCAACCGTTCAACATTACCAACATTAGCCAAGAGTCAATTCGATTGAGTTTGTTTCCATTCTCTTTTACCGGGACACCACTGCTTGGTTGGAGGCTACCTCCCCGATCAATCACTTCATGGAATGATTTTATTGAAGTATTCCTTGATAGAGTTTTTGCAAACTATAGTATTCTTCAACTGCGTGATGAGATTACAAACTTTTGGCAACTCCCCAGAGAACCAATCCATGAGGTGTGGTAAGATTCAAGAAGAAAGTGGCCATTTGCCTAAATTATGGATTGCCTGATGGGGTACCTCTCCAAAGTTTTTATCAGTTCCTTGATTCAATTAAGAAGTTGGTGGCAAAGAATTTAGCTAGTGGTTCAATATGGACCATACCTACGGACTTGCAAAGGCACTTTTGGATGGAATGACAAAAACCAACCGAGCATGGAACATAAGGGAAATAGAGGTGTCCCCAAGTGCATCTTCCAACCAAATGAAAGCTAAAATGCGAAGAAGATATGAAGAAAAAGATAGAATTTTAGATAAGATGAAGACTTAAATAGAATTGCTTGCAAAACATGTAATGGGGTACGAAACCGAAAGTGTTAACGCTATTAGGGCCCAAGGACACAACTCATTTAAATAGGATGTTTCCCAAGCTAGATATGATGATGAATTACAATACATGACGAGCCAAATGGTGGGTTCTCATCCCAGGTACTAAGGTGCCAATAAAGGCCCTTGAAATCCTCGTAATGGGAACCAAGGATGGATTGATCATGAGGACCAAGGTTGGAGAGAGAGAGAGACAATCAATGGAGATATCGTGAGCCCAAAAGAGAAGGGAATAGGTACAATCACTGAACTTCAAACCCTACATCCCTCCTACAAAGACTGATGTAGTATTAATGCAACCAAGTGTTAGTGACCCAACAAATCCAAATATCGAGGACATGTTAGCTCGGGTGTTGGAAAAGGTGGAATCAATGGATAATGGAGTGAAGGAGTTGAAAGGTGAGGTGTCCAACCTTTCACAAAGAATGATCTCTCACTTGGTTTCCATCAAACACCTTGAGGCAAAAATGAACCATTTATCCGCACAAATAAACCCTCATATGAAGGGCACTCCCCCTAGTGACACTATGCCTAACTCGAAGAATGAAGGCCATTGCATGGAAATTGTTACTAGGAGTAGGTAGTTGCAAATGTAGATGATAGACCCAATATGGATGTCAGACCAAAGAAGAATTATGAAGTGTTGAATGATGGGGTGTCAAGTGCACCAAATGTTGTTGATAATGATAAGATAGTGGAGGAGGAAGAGGTATATACTCCTTCTCATGTGCTGAGTGTTGATGAAGAGGGAAAGGAGGCCCTAATTTTTAAAGGACAGGTATCTAAAGATCCACTTCCTCATCCTAAGGGGATGATGAAAAAGAAAAGTGATAACCAGTTCAAAAAGATCTTTGGTATGTTTAGCAAGTTGTCCGTAAAAATTTCGTTGGTAGATGCCCTGTTACAGATGCCCGATTATACAAATTTCATGAAGGATCAGTTGAAAATGAATAGGGTAATTGATGCGGACACACTGAAGGTGTCACATCATTGTACTGCGGTCATGGATAGCAATTTAGCCCCAAAAAGAGACGATCCAGTGGCTTTCACAATCCCTTGTACCATTAGGGTATATTTGTTCAACCAGGCTTTATATGAATTGGAGCGAGTATTAATTTGATGCCCTCAGTGATCTTCAGGAAGTTAGCTTTGGGATATCCCAAACCTACCCCTTTCTGATTGCTTATGGTTGCTCAATCCATCAAACATTCGATAGGAGCTCTCTTTGATGTGTTGGTGAAAGTTGACAAATTCATACTCCCGACAAACTTTGTGAAGTTGGATTATGATGTAGACCTCGAGGTTCCCATCATCTTAGGGCGTCTATTCTTGGCCAACGACCATACTCTAGTAGATGTGGAATTAAGTAAACTCAAGTTTTGAGTTGGCAATGATGAGATTAACTTCAATATGTGAAAGCCAATAAAGCCTCCAGATGAGTGCAGGGTTGTGGCCGTGATAGACGCAAGGGATGAATTGGGTGGAGATCCCTTATGAGTAGGTTGAACCTCTCAACCCATGTTGACAAGTGAGAGGAAGCTAAATACAATCTATGTCTGAAAAGCCTCTACTTCTGATGAGTTGATGGGATAAGACTCCAACTAACTCTCTAAGTCTGAAACTGGAAATGTAATGATAACTGATAAAGAATGGTCCTCGGTAGATGAGGACTCACCAATTGAAGCTGGATGCTAACTCTGAACCTAGCTAGTGACGGGACTGAGTCTGGAGATCGGAGCCTGTATCATAAGATGATACAACATAGAGTATGCGGTCAGTACGTGGAATGTATTGAGTATGCAAGGTAAGTAAAAACGCTTATGTAAAAAATTCATTCAAATATGCATAATATAAAACATAATCAAGATAGGATTCTAAGAGTAAGGATCACATGCTATATCGCTGAAATCATTGTCCGAACATAACTGCATATCATAACTGATTCGAACGACCTAAAGCTTAAAATTGATAATCATAAG
>JACEIK010000515.1:158553-170730 GCA_018107945.1 Datura stramonium | reverse complement strand
AGTTTGAAAAATTTCAGGTAGAGCAGAATATTTCTACCCTACTAGAAAATATTAAATTGTGTAAGTTTTTTATTGCAAAAAGAATTTCATATATTATCAGTTGGTCCTTCGATATTCATGAATTTGAAAGGATTAAATATCTGAGTAAGACCATCAAAATCAAAGGCTGGGCACCAACACCCTAAGAAGATAAGGAAACTTCAAGTTCTTTATTACAACAGAATTCCCAACTATCCAAGGAAGAATTAAAAAGAAGGCTCAAGCAGGCCTTGTCAAATTTGGAAAAAGATACCCAACAAAACAGATAAAGAAATTATTAGATACTGCATCCTCTCATACAAGTGAACCAATAAATGGAGACATACCAGATCTGCAAGGGATAGCTCAAGCTTATCTTCTCAACGAAAGAAGATGGTCATACTATCCTTTCAGAAAAATGAAAAGCTACTACAATCAAAAGCAGTGGACCCCTCAGAAATCCACCCAAAAAACAAGGAACAAAAAGACAAGCTACATAAGGACAAAATGGAATCTCTACCAACTCCCATGCAGATGAAGATAAATCTTCATCAAATTCCAAGGTCACATCAGGACAAATATCAAATTTCAAGGAAATCAAGTTTCAAGAAGATGAAGACATGTTTTAAATAGATCCGTGTAAAATTAAATCTGCCATGTATGGACACATGTAGATAGATAGCAGGTAGTAATTAGTTGACTCATCATATTGAGGTCTATTTAAGACCTTCACCTTGTATTAGGAAGGGAATTCAGAAAAAACTACCCTCACTTCCAAATTGCCCAAACCTCTCTATGTTGTCTGTTTTTCCTTCTTATCAATAAATAGCTCTTTGTAGGTGTTCCTGTCACCAAACGTAAAGGAATACGATAAAGGAAATTAGATAAGATAACCAGTAAGTGGATTTTAATAACTCAGGTACTCCAAAACCTTCATGTTTTATACCGAGGGTCATGATCAGCAGTACCTGTAAAACTGTTAGCTCAAATTGCTGTTTATTTGGAATATTTTTCTCCATTTTATATTCAGGAGTCGCTGGCAGAACTGCCTGAGAGTATGTCTCTGGTTGCTTCATTTCATAGCTATCCTTTGTTTGGATAGAGATAGTTTTGTCGCCTGATGAAGAGTCTCCTTTAAAAACTGATTTTAATGGTTGTAATCTGGTATGACTGGTTATGGGTTCCTTTAATGGGGACGGAATGGCGCTGTAATGAAATCCATATTAATATCTTCCTACTTCAAAGTGGGAATGCAAATATCTTGAAGTACGCCTCCCAGCCTCTAATGCTCGACTTTCACTTGCTGACAGTTCGGGCACTTGGCTACAAATTCTACAATATCGTTCTTCATTCGTTCCACAAATATATTTCCCGCAAATCATGATACATCTTGGTGGCACCAGGATGGATAGAATACCTGGCTCCATGTGCCTTATGCAATATCTGGCCCCTCAAATAACCAACATCTAGAACACATAGACGACCCTGGTACCGCAACACACTATCCCCCCTTGGGAGAAACTTCCACCTTCTGAATCCGAACGGCTTCTTTCAGCTTTACTAGAATTAGATCCTCATCTTGCCTAGCTTTCACATTAGTCACCAAGAACAATTCTGATCCGTCTTGCAGAACAACGCCGCCATCGGTCAAGTCGGCCAATCTAACTCCCAACCTCGTATGTTGATAGACATCTTTCACCAATTCCTTCTTTCCCTCATCCATGTGGAACACGCTCTCCATATATAGCCTACTATGTGCGTCCGCTACCACATTAGCCTTACCCTGGTGGTAAAGAACACTCATGTTGAAGTCCTTTAGTAGCTCAAACCACCTCCTTTGCCGATGATTGAGATATTTCTATGTGAACACATATTGAAAGCTCTTGTGATCCGTGAATACATCCACGTGGATCCCATACAAGTAATGCTGCCATATATTCAATGCAAACACCACCTCAGCCAACTCAAGATCATGGGTCAGGTAATTCTTCTCATAGAAATTCAACTTTCTTGAGGCATATGCTATCACTATCCCGTGCTGCATCAACACACACCCAAGTATGATTCTCGAAGCATCACAATACACCACAAAAACATCGGTACCCTTGGGTAGGGTCAACACTAGTGCTGAAGTGAGTCAAGTCTTCAACTCTTGGAAGCTTTTCTCACAAGCCTCGAACCATTGGAACTTTACCTTCTTATTAGTCAACTTGGTCAAAGGCGCTGCAATAGATGAAAAGCCCTCAACAAATCTTCGATAGTAACCCCCTAATCCCAAAAAACTCCTGATATCTAATGGGTTCACTGGTTTGGGCCAATTCTTCACCGCCTCAATCTTTTGAGAATCTACCTTTATGCCATTAATAAAAACCACATTGCCCAAAAATACCACAGAGTCCAACCAAAACTCACATTTGCTGAAATTTGCATACAACTGACGATCCTTGAGGGTCTGAAGCAATACTCTCAAGTGAGCGGCATGCTCCTCCTCTCTCCGAGAGCATTTAAGGATGTCATCAATGAACACAATCACAAACATGTCCAAATATGCCTTGAACACCCTGTTCATTAGATCCATAAAAGTTGTAGGGGAATTAGTTAGTCCAAAAGACATAACGACAAATTCGTAGTGATCATATCGAGTCCTGAAAGCCGTTTTTCGAATGTCGCTCTCCCGAACCCTGAGCTGGTGATACCCTTATCTGAGATCAATCTTGGAGAAACACTTGGCACCCTGAAGCTGGTCAAACAAGTCATCGATCCTGGGTAAGGGATACTTGTTCTTAATGGTGACCTTGTTCAACTACCTATAATCAGTACACATCCAAAGAGAACCATCTTTCTTCCGAAGGAATAGGATTGGTGCACCCCATGGAGGCTTATTCGGTCTAATAAAGCCCTTATCTAACAGGTCCTTCAACTGACCCTTCAACTCTTTTAGCTCGGCTAGAGCCATCTTGTAGGGAGCAATAGAGATAGGCTGTGTGCCGGGAAGAAAATCTATATCGAAATCAATCTTTCGCTCGGGAGGGACACCTAGCAAATCATCAGGAAAGACCCCTGGATACTCACGTACTACTGGAACTTACTAGATAGTCGGGGTTTTGGACTCGACATCCTTAACCCTAGCTAGATCGTACATGAAACCCTTAGAAATCATCTTCCTGGCCTTAAGGTAGAAAATGAATGGACCTACAAGCACAGCTAAACTACCCTTCAATTTTAAGACTGGCTCACTCGAAAATTTGAACTCTACAGCGCAGGTTCTACAATTAACTAAAGCATAACATGCAAATAGCCAATCCATGTCGAGGATGACATCGAAATCGATCATGTCTAACTCTATAAAGTCTACTGAGATGACCATATGAAGGACTGAGACTGGGCATCCTCTATACACCCGTCTAGCTATAACAGAGTCACCTACTAGAGTGGAAATTTGGAATGGTTCTGACAAGACAATGGGACTGACTCCAAAGCTACGGCCACATATGGTGTCATAAAAGACAAGGTAGCCCCCATTCTAGCAAAGAACAAACATCAATATGGAAAACTTACAACATACTGGTGGCCGCATTCGGGGAGACCTTCTGCTCCTGACGGGAAGCTAAAGCATAGAATCTGTTCTGGTGTTGACCGCCAGCTGTGCTAGTAGACGCCTCTTGATGTGCTGAGCGTGAGGGAGGGGCTGCTAATCTAGAAGCTGGGCCTCGTCCCTCAACTTGATCCTGCCTCGCAGTTGGACAATCTCGAATCATGTGTATGTGCTGCCCACAACCGAAACAAGCACCTAAACCTATCAAGCACTGGCCTATGTGCCCTCGACCATGCCTGCGACAAGTTGGGACGCTAGAATCTACGGGTCTACTACTCTGACCCCTCGAGCCTGATGTTCGCCCTCTCTGATCATGTATAGTCCTGGATGGCACACTCAATGCCAAAGATGTCGGGGCTGATGATCTCTGGTGAGTCTACTTTTGGTGCCCACCATCAGAACTCTGCTGAGAGAATCTATGGTCCTTGGTACTGGCATCTTGGCCTCCTTCTCTCTCGAATATGCCTCCTCCATTTGTTGGGTGTACAACACTATGCGAGGGAAGTCCATATCCTGGTGAAGCATAGAAATACGGCACTCCTTGTCTAAATACCCTATTATACCATGCACAAATCTGCTCACCCGCATCCTCTGGTCAGCCACTAACTCCGGTGCATATTTCGATAGGCTAGTGAACTCAAGAGAATAATCTTGCACTGACATTCTTCCTTGCTTTGCGTTTACAAACTCAGCTGCCTTTAGCTCCCTTATATCCCGAGGGAATAACCAATCTAGGAATGCAACTTGAAACTCCTCCCACGTGATTGGACCTACTCCTACAACCTTGCTATCCTTCCATTAACGAAACTAGATATGCACAACCCTCTTCAACTAGTAGGAGGCCAACTCTGCGCACTGAACACTACTCACCCCCATGACTTGGGTGATCTCGACAATCTCATAAATGAAATCATACGGGTCCTCATCTATCTTGGACCCCAAGAACTCCGATGGGTTCATCCACAAGAAGTCTTTGACTCGAGCTGCCGCTGCATTTCCGTTTTGCGAAACATGCGCAACGGCCTGCTGATTGACCTGAGCGGTCAAGGACTGTGCAAGCATCTGAATAGCATCCCGGAACTCAGCATAAGCGGCAAGCTACGGTGCCTGAGGCTCTTAAACTGGTGGGGATGGCTGATTCCCATAACCATTTCCATCCTCATGGCCTTCACCACCTCCATTCCTCCTTCCATTCATTCTTTGAGGAGCCATTATTCTACAATCGCAAATAGCACGAATTAGAAGGATAGAAAGACTTTTCATTGCAGGACATAAATCATGAAAGAAGGGGACATTTTCTAAACGTCTCATAGCCTCTTCGTTATACGTGTGGCGCGCTTCACACCCATGAAGAAGACTTTACTTAATGCGGCTTTCAAACACCCTAGGACACTTCAAGCCTATTACTCTAATACCAAGTTTTCACTACCCGAATGGATCCCTAGATCGTAGAAACGAGCTAAGGGACCCACAGAGACCCCAACTCGACCCAAGGAATAAGCATAAATCTAACTCAATATATATATAGACTGAAGAATAACCGATATAAACTCAGCAGAAGTCTAACTCAATATAACGTCAGAATAAGCATCTAAATATAAACACGTACAAAGTATGAAATGCCTCTAATCTAGACGAGTAGATGCGAAAAGACCCCAACTAACTCAATAATGTTGAAGCTGAAAATACGTAAGGCAAATGAAAGTCTATCCCTCGAAGGATGAGGACTCACCAGCCAAGTAGGTGCTAACTCTGACAATCGACTACGAGTAAGGCTGAGCCTGGGAGCTGGGACCCGTATCATGAAATGATACAGCATAGAAAGTGTGTGGTCGGTATGTGGAATATATCGAGTATGCAAGGTAAGTAAAACCTCTTAAGTAAAGTAAATCATTTAAAACATTTCATAACATGTCATAAGCTTTCAAATCAGAGAGGAAGGACTGCATGCATCCATTCTGAAATTGTAATCTTTTCATAATATGTCCATACATAGCTTCATAACATCATAACTGACTCAAATGACTCAAAGCTGAAATATGACATTAAAGAAAAGATGAACAATGAGTCAAACCTTGATTTTAGTACATGCATGTTCAAAATAATAATCATGAGTAATTAATTTGAAATCTGAATTATATAGACAATGGGAGACTCATCACTTAACCGACATACAACGATAGAGCTTACATGGTCCCGACTATCATATTCAAGTGGGCAGATCCATCCAGAACCTTGCCAGGGCTAAGAACGCTACCATGATATCTATATCAAGATCATGGGCCATTAGGGCGGGGGATAGCTCACAAGGGAGATGCTAATAATATAATAGTATCAACCTACATTGGCTCGTAGTTCTGGGGTATAGGGTGATCGACCCTTAGCCCGATCGGTGCTAGACTCTTCGCCCAAAACACGCAATGCTCTACATCATATATAACGATGCTCAACATCATCTATTGATTAAGCTCAATAATGGAATCATGCATAAAATCCACATCGTGTGAAACGAAGCTCAATAATAACATAAATCTCAATTATGAATTCATGAATGTGAGAAACATTATTTAGAAACATACCACAAGCTCAAAGATAAGTGGGAGCATTTACTACAAAACCATGTGGTAAGCTTACTTTAGAGATTCTACATAATCATACTCGATATAAGGGCTTTGCCCAAAATTTTATCATGCTTGGATCTACTCAATTCATTTTGAAAGAAATATCATAGTCATGGGTAACTTTAGAAACATGCTTTTCATCATCCAATCTCATCATCATCATACATTCATCATCATTCTCTTATTTCATGAACTTCTCATCCATGAGCCTCTAATTTCATAAAACTAGAAAACACAATTTTTGTTGAAAACAATTTAAAATCTTCCCAAGCGTCACAATTCATCAATAGAAACATTATCTAATCATACCCATGAATAGAAATTAAAGAATTATTCAATTGGGTAAAAATCCCATAACTTGATCATAGGAATTTCTCATACCTAGATAGAGATTGGCCATGGGTGTCGAAGGAAACACCCACTCATTGCCCTACATACATGGAAGTGATTGATTCCATCAAATCTTTGATTACCCAAGAGGAAATTGGATGCAAACCTTGAATACTAGCCTTGAATCACCTCTTCAACCTCTCAAGATTGCATGCATGGAATGAAATAACTTAGAATAGGTTTTCCCCTCTTAAAACCCTATAAAATGAGCCTTTTACGACGTAGTATAGACCCTTAGGACTTAGGAATTGCGGAAAAGCCCTTATTGAAATAGCAGAATATGGCTGATTGCTAGTCCCCACGAGGGATTGGACTCGTGCTCACAGGCCACGACTCCTGGCCATGAGTTTCCTGGTACACCGCTCAAAACATCTAGGGGACCTCACGGAAGACTCCACGACTCGTGGTCACCATCCGTGGCTTCTACTGCCCAATGCCTCCTTGCCAAACAACCAGTCTAGGCCACGGGAGACCTCACGTGTCGGTGAGGCCTAACCACTACTCGTGGTCATGCCCGTGGTCTTCTCAACACACCCTGCCAACCCTATTGGACCAGAAGTTACTCCTCACGAGCCTACTCACGATTCATTTTGTGACCTGGTGCAAAATTTTTGTTTTTCACCTTTTTGAATCCAGGGTTTGATCCTTGGGTTCCTGGGTTAAACAGTCTCCCATAAAGGGAGTGATGAGGTTCGGAAAGAAAGGGAAACTTAGTCCTCATTATGTTGGCCCATTCCGGATTGTGAAACGGGTTGGCAAGGTAGCATATGAGTTGGAGTTGCCCTTAGAATTAACGTTAGTCTGTTCAGTTTTCCATGTACTGCTCTTAAAGAAGTTCTTAGGTGACCCAGTTCTAGCTGTTCTGGTAGACAGTGTCGGTGTGAAGGACAACCTTAGTTATGAGGAGGTTTCGGTAGAAATACTGGATTGTTAGGTTCGTAAGCTAAGAAACAAAGAAGTAGTTTCAGTTAAGGTTTTATTGAGGAATCGACATATTGAGGGAGCTACATGAAAATCTGAAGCAGATATGATGGCTAAATACCCGCATTTATTCCCTTCCGGCTCAGTTTCCGCTTGAGGTATTAGTTTCCTCCTTAGTACTCCATTCAGTTTCATGTTCAGCTCATGTACCCAGTTTTCTTCATGTCAATTAATGTATGTGTGATTCAAGAATTCAGTTCAATCATGTAGTTCAATTTGGAGTCGGTCACTCCATCAATTTTCAGCATGTATGTTCAGTAGTGGTGTATGATGATTGCATTTCTCTGCTTTTTAATATGATTTCCAGTATTTGAGGATGAATGTTCCCAAGGGAGAGATATTATAATACCCCAAAAACCCTAAGATTAGACTCGGGAGTTGAAACGGAGAAAACAGAATTTTTTACAGTAGGTCACAAGTCAAGTCGTCCCATGACCCGTGGGGTGCACCACGAGTCGTGGAGTGGCTCATGGGGAGAGGTTTGGTCGTGGTTGAAATTTTATGTTTTGGGATGACCACGGGTATGACCACGAGTCGTGGTCAGCACCATGATCCTTTAGGTCACTCGTGGTCAAGGGTGGTCTGAAGGATGAAGAAATTCTACAATGTTGGCAGCGGGTTGGTCACCACGAGTCGTTGGGTTAACCACAAGATGTGGTGTCGCTTATGGTGACCCTCAAATGAAAAATGGCAGTGCAGGTAATGAGAGGTGACCACGAGTTATTGTCAGTGGGCACGACTCGTCCAGTCCCTCGTTGGGATTGGTAGTGGACAATTTCCTGTGAATTTATTAAGGGCTTTTCCATAATTCCTAAGTTCCTAAGGCCTATAATACATCGTCTTAAGCTCAGAATAGTATGTTTTAAGAAGGGTTAAGTCATTCTAGGCCTATTCTAATTCATGCGTGCAAGCTTAGAGGTTTAAGAAGTGATAAAGCCTAGTCTCTTCAAAGTTCTTCCTCAATTCTCATTGGGCAATCAAGGAAGTTGTGAAATTAGATCTCTTCAGGTATGTAAGGCTATGAATGGGTGCAATAGTCCATTCCAATTCCCAATTCACTCTCAATTCATGAAATTCTAATTGATGAATCTATGGGGTTTTTACCCGATGTGTGAATTTCCTAAGTATCAATCATGAGTATGATCTAAGAATGTTTTGAATGTTGAATTATGTTTAATGGGAAGATTTTACAATGTTCTAAATTATAAATTATGTTTTTCAAGTTTTCTAAATTATGATGCCCATCCATGAAAGTCCATGATAGTTAAGATCTATGACGTATGTGTACAAGCATGATGAGATGATTATGAAGAAAGTATGATTTCGAAATACCCATGTTTATGTTCATGTTTCATATAATTAAGTTTGTGTCAAGCATGTTTATGTATTGGGAAAGCCCATATGATCAAGTATGTTTTATGATTTCATGTTAATTATCTTACCACATGGTTTTGGAGTCTAGATTCCCAATTATGTTCAGCTTGTGGTATGTTTTGAGCCAAGGCTCCTCATGTTATGATTTTAGTTATATGTATGTATGTTATGAGTCAGCTTCATCACTAGGCAATGGTTCAACTTTGTTGAAAAATGACGGAGAGCATATGCATGTTTTTGGGAGTAGTGTCTAGCACCAAGTAGGCTAAGGGTCAGTAAACCCTATCCCTCAAAACTATGCGCGAACATAGGTATGTTCAAAATATTCGGGACCTCCATTATGAGCTTCCCCTGCTCCCAAGGGGCCTTCAAGTAGATATTGATATCATGGTAGCGTCCATAGCCCTAACAAGGCTTTGGACGACTCTATCCACTTGAGTATGATAGTCAGGACCACGTAAGCTCTATAGTGGTACTGTCGGCTATATGATGAGTCTCCCATTGTTCCTCATGATTCAGTGATGTATGTTCATTAGTTGTGATATTATGTTCTCAGCAGGTTCGACCCAATGTACAATTTTACTTATGATTATCAGTTTTCAGCTTTGGGTCATTCAAAATTAGTTATGATATTTAGTTATGTTCAGATCATG
Organism: Datura stramonium; assembly: GCA_018107945.1. NCBI lineage: Eukaryota > Viridiplantae > Streptophyta > Magnoliopsida > Solanales > Solanaceae > Datura > Datura stramonium. Next base: position 161,098 of record JACEIK010000515.1, on the reverse strand, counting down.
ATTTCATAAAATAGCAGGCAAGCCCTACTCTCAGATTCTTATGTTGATTATGTGTTATAATATGCATGATTTATGATTTTACTTGCTTAGCGGTTTTACTTACCTTGCATACTCGGTACATTTCATGTACTCACCACATACTCTATGCTGTATCATTTCATGATAAAGGCTCCAATTTTTAGACTCAGTCTCGCCACTAGCCAGATTCCCAACATTATTACTTCCCGATTAGAGTTGGTGAGTCCTCATCTTTTGAGGACCTTTCTTATTATATATGTTTTGTATTTTCAGTTTTAAGACTATAGTGAGTTAGTTGGGGTCTTGTCTCATCAACTCATCAGTATTAGAGGTTTTTCGAACATAGTATGTATTCAGCTTCCGACTTATGTATGTACTTAGATGTTATGCATGTTCAGACTTCCCCTATGTTAATTATGTTGATCTTTCTCCTTAATTGTATAAGATAGATGTTATGTTCATGCCATGGGTCAACTTAGAGCCTCTCGGGTTCCTTGTCCTATTTCTCGATCCGGGCTTATGTTTGGGTCGTGACAACTCATTTTGTCTGTTTGTACCGTATTGTGAGACGGGTTGGCAAGGTAGCTTATGAGTGGGATTTTCCCTCAGAATTAGCTTAAGTTCACCCAGTTTTCCATGTATCGCTCTTAATGAAGTGTTCGGGTGATCCAACTCTAGTTATTCCGGTGGAGAGTGTATGTTTGAAGGATAGTCTTAGCTATGAGGAGCTTCCGGTGGAAATACTTGATCGTCAGCTTCAAAAGATAAGAAATAAAGAAGTAGCCTCATCAAGGTTTTATGGAGGAACCAGCATGTTGAGGGAGCTACGTGGAAAGCTGAGGCAGATATTATGTCTAAAAACCCACATCTATTCCCTTCCGACATAGTTTCAGCTTAAGGTATCAATTTTCTCTGTAGTACTCTATTAAGTTTCATTTAAAGTTCATGTGCCCCAGTTTCTTTAATGTCAATGTATTTTTTATGCATGTACGATTCATAAATTTAGTTCAGTCATGTAGTTTAGCTTGGAGTCAATCACTCTGTCAGTTTTTCGCTTAAATATTTCGTAATTGAATATGATTATTGCATCTCTCAGCTTTTTCAGTATGATTTCCCACATATGAGGACGAACGTTCCCAAGGGGGAGATATTGTAATACCCAGAAAGCCCTAATATCAGACCCGAGGGTTGGAATGGAGAAAATAGGATTTCCTACACTAGGTCACAAGATGAGTCGTCCAGTGACCCGTGAGGTGCACCACGAGTTATGTGACTCATAGGAAGGAGGGTGGACTTGGTTGAATTTTGATATTTGGGGGTGACCACGGGTGTGACCAAGAGTCGTGGTCAGCACCACGATTCGTTATGTCAGTCGTGGTCAGGAGGATGGAAGTTTGGATAGTGCAGGGCACGACTTGGTCATTACGAGTCATCGGGTACACACGACTCGTGGTGTCCTTCGTGGTGACCATAAGGGATAAATTTCCAGTTCTGGTAATGAGAAGTAATCAACGAGTCGTGGTACAATGGATGAGTCATCAAATCCCTCATGTGGACTGGCAGTGAGTATTTTCTTACAAATTTATTAAGGGCTTTTCTGTAATTCCTAGGTTCCTAAGGCCTATAAAACGTCATTTTAAGATCAGAAAGGTGTGTTTTAAGAGGGGTAACTTCATTCTAAGCCTATTTTCTTCCATGAAGACAAATCTAGAAGCTGCTAAGGGTGATCAAGCATAGTTCGTCAAGTTCTTCCCTAGTTTCCATTAGGCTTTCAAGAGGGTTTGTGAAATCAGATTCTTCCAAGTATGTAGGGTTATGAATGGGTGTATTTATCCACACCCATGCCCATTCCCTCTTCAATTTCATGATAATTTTAGTTTATGAATCTATGGGGTTTTGACCCACCATGTGAATTCTCTAAGTATCAATCATGGGTATGATTTATGCATGTTTCAAATGTTGAATTATGATTCATATGCATATTTTACAATGTTTTCAATTACAAATTATGTTTTCAAGTTTTACATTTATAATGTCCATCCATGGAAGTTTATGAAAGTTGAGGTCTATGATATATGTATTCAAGCATGATGAGGTATGTATGATGAAAGTATGATTTTGAATATCTATGTCCATGTTCATGTTTTTGAATGATCAAGTCTATGTCAAGCATGTTTAAGTATTGGTCAAGCACATATAATCAAGTATGTTTCATGATTATTTTAAATTTCATGTTATGAGCTTACCACATGGATTTTGGAGTCTAGAATCCCACTATTTTCAGCTTGTGGTATGGTTTGACCCTAAGGCTCTACATGTTATGATTTCAGATTTATGCATGTATGTTATGAGTCAGCTTCGTCACTAGACGATGGTTTAGCTTCGTTGAGATGGAGAGCATTGATCACGGGCAAAAATATCATGCCCGTGATACGCTTTATAACTTAAATTAGTCGTGTTGTCTAAGTTATTTTATACATTTTCATGTGATTTCATATAAATGTGAAGATATGTGCTAACCAACATG
>JACEIK010000515.1:107607-143789 GCA_018107945.1 Datura stramonium | reverse complement strand
GGATAGTTAGAGGAATGGGTCCAGTCCCTGTGGGTTCGACAATCCGGTTCTTAAAAAGAGCCACTATATTACTTGCACGACCCGTACGCTTGCGGGCACGACTAGCATATTCTTGTATTTGGGTGTACTGTCTAGCACCGAGTAGGCTAAGGGTCAGTAAACCCTATGCCTCAGAACTACGTGCCAACGTAGGTATATTCAGATTATTTGGGACCTCCCTTGTAAGATTCCCTGCCCCCAAGGGGACTTTAGCTTGATATTGATATCGTGGTAGCGTTCTTAGCCCTTACAAGGCTTTGAACGGCTTTGCCCATTTGAGTGTAATAGCTGGGACTACGTAATCTCTATCATGGTAATGTCGGTTATAAGACGAGTCTCCCATTGTTCCTCATGATTTCAGGTATGCATGTTCATCAATCATGATATTATGTTTTCAGCAGGTTTGACCAAGTGTTCAGTTTTACTTATGATTATCAGTTTTCAGGTTTGGGTCATTTGAATAAATTATTTTCTTTAGTTATGTATAAGTCATGTTTTTTCAGATAATAGCATACAAGCCCTACTCTCAAACTCTTATGATGAACTGTTTTATATTATGCATGACCACTGGTTTTACTTAACAGTTTTACTGACCTTGCATACTTGGTACATTCCACGTACTGGACGCATACTCTATGTAAGCGTTTCATGATACAGGTTTGGATATTCAGGCTCAGTCCCGCCAGTAGCTTGACTCTTAGTATTAGCATCTTCCAGTCTCAATTGGTGAGTTCTCATCTTCCAAGGGCCCTGTATTAGTTGTATTTAGTATTTTTAGATTCATACTATAGTGAGTTACTTGGGGTCTTGTCCCATCAACTCATCAGTAGTAGAGGCTTTTCAAACATGGCATGTATTCAGTTTCAGCTTTGTGTTATGTATTCAGATGTTATGATATTTTCAAACTTTTGCTATATTATATATGTTATACTTATGCTTTATTATGTTGAGTTAGATTTATGTTCATGCCATGGGCTGACTTGGAGCCTCTCGGGGTTATTTGTCCCGTGTCTCGATCTGGGCCTATGTTGGGCTCGTGACAAACTTCGTATTAGAGCCTTTGGTTTTGAAGTGTCCTAGGGTGTCTGAAAGTCGCGTTTAGACTCTTTTTCATGGGTGTGAAGTGCACCACACTTATGACCAAGAGGTTATGAAATGTTTTAGTAAATGTTCCCTTTTTTCATTATCTAAGTCGTGCGATGAAATGTCTCTCTACCCTTATAACTCGTGTTATATGCATTTGCAGAATCATACATCCTCGCTGAGTTATCGGAAGAAGAAATGGGAATAGAAATGGCCACGAGAATGGAAATGGGGATGGGCACCAGCAGCCCCGCCAGCTCATGAGGATCATGTACGCGAGCAGGTTGCCCACGCTGAGTTCAGGACAGCCATTCAAATGCTAGCTCAGGTTTTGGCCGCCCAAGTCAACCAACAGGCGATAGCATATGTCCCACAGAAAGGGAATGCAGCGGCGGCAGGAGTCAAAGATTTTTTGAGGATGAACCCCCTAATGTTTCTTGGGTCAAAGCTGGATGATGATTTACATGAGTTTATTGATGAAGTTCTAAATATCACCCACATAATGGCAATGACTTAAGAAGTGTGCGCCGATCTAGCCTCGTATAAGTTGAAAAGGGTTGCGCACATTCGGTTCAAACAGTGGAAAGGTAGCAAAACAATTGGAGAAGGCCCCATTGGTGGGAGGAGTTCCATACCACATTTCTAGATTGGTTCTTCCCTCGTGAGATAAGGGAGTTTAAAGCAGTTGAGTTTGTGAAGCTGAAGTTCAAGAATATGCATTGGAGTTCACTCGCCTGTCAAAGTATGCACCTGAGATAGTGGCAGATCAGAGAGCTCGAGTGAGTCGGTTAGTGGATGGGATAGCAGACTACTTGGTCAAAGTTTGCCAGACCGCGATGCTGCATTAGGACATTGACTTTCCCCTGATAGTTCTATACGCCCAGCAAATGGAGGCGGTACAGGTGAGTGAGCGGGAGAGAGAGGCCAAAAGGGCTAGGACTGATAGTTTGGGTTCTCCCAAAAGAGACCCGGAGGTGGGCACCGTCAACAGTCCCACCAAAGATCTTCAGTCCCAGCGTCGTTAGTTATCAGTGTGCCATCTAGATCCAGGCGTGATCAGAGGGGATGAGCATCAGGCTCTAAATGTTAGGATAGCAGACCTGTAGAGTCCAATGTTCCAAAGTTTAGAAGGTATGGTTGGAGACACCCAGGTCAGTGATTAGTAGGTTCAGGTGCTTGTTTCGTGTGTGGGAAGCCCAGACATAAGCTTTGTCTAGCAGCCAAACAGGGCCATGATAGGGGCCGAGGCCCAGCCTCCAGCTTAGCAGCTCCACCAGCACGCCCAACTAGGCAGGGGGCATGTACTAGTGTGGGTGGTGGTTAGTGCCAAAACAGATTCTACACCCTAGTATCTCGTTAGGAGTAGGAGGTCTCCCCAGATGTATTCACTCATATGTTACGAGTATTCTACCTTTATATATATGCATTGTTAGATCTTGGGGCTACTTTATGTTTTGTGATGCCCTATGTTGCTATTAGCTTTGGAATTAGTCCGGATATCGTATCAGAACTCTTCACAATCTCTACTCCAGTTGGTGATTCATTTATAGCTTGATCGGCATATAGAAATTTCCCTATCACATTCCTTCAGAAAGCCACCTTAGTAGAATTAGTAGAGCTATCCATGACCAATTTTAATGTTATATTTGGTGTGGATTGGTTACATGCATGTTATGCCTTAGTCAATTGTAGAACCTATGTAGTAGAGTTCAGATTTTCGTGTGAGCCAGTCCTAGTGTGGAAGGGTAGTTCAGTTGTTCCTGTAGGTCGCTTCATTTCCTACCTTAAGGCTAGAAAGATGATTTCTAAAGGTTTCATGTACCATCTAGTTAGGGTTAAGGATGCTACGTCCAAAACAATAACTATCAAGTTAGTTCCTGTTGTGTCTGAATACCCAGAAGTGTTTCTAGATGACTTACCAGGAATCCCTCCCGAGCGGGAGATCGATTTTGGTATTGACCTACTTCCCAATATGCAACCTATATCTATTGCTTCTTACATAATGGCCCCAGCTGAGCTAAAGGAGTTGAAGGAGCAGTTGAAAGACCTCTTAGACAAGGGTTTCATCAGACCTAGCAAATCCCCAAGGGTTGCACCAGTTCTCTTCGTCCAGAAGAACGATGGTTCCCTTAGGATGTGTATTGACCATTGACAATTGAACAAGGTCACCATCAAGAACAGGTATCATCTCCCCAGGATTGATGATTTGTTTGACCAACTTCCGGGTGCCAAGTGCTTTTCAAAGATTAGACCTCAGGTCCGAATACCATCAGCTTAGAGTTAGAGAACGTGACATTCTGAAGACAGCCTTCAAGACTCGGTATGGTCACTATGAGTTTGTAGTTATGTCTTTTGGACTAACGAATGCTCCTACAACCTTTATGGATCAGATGAACAGGGTGATCAAGCCATACTTGGATATGTTTGTGATTGTGGTCATATATGACATTCTCATATACTCTCAAAGAGAATAGGAGCATGCCACTCATTTGAGGGTTTTCCTACAGACTCTTAAGGATCATCAGCTATATGCTCAATAGAACTACTGTTAGTTTTGGTTGAACTCAGTGGAATTTTTAGGTCATGTAGTGTCAGGTGAGGGTATACAAGTGGACTCTCAAAAGATAGAAGTGGTTAAGAATTTGCCTAGACCAATTAGTCCTTTAGATATCAGGAGTTTCTTGGGTTTAGCTGGTTACTACCGAAGGTTTGTTGAAGGGTTTTCATCCATTGCAGCACCATTGATTAAATTTACACACAAGGAAGTGAAGTTTCAATGGTCAAAGGATTATGAGAAAAGCTTCCAAGAGTTGAAGACTCGACTCACCTCAACACCAGTGTTGACCCTACTTTAAGGTACAAATGGGTTTGTGGTATGTTGTGACTCTTTAAGGATTGGTCTCGGTTGTGTACTCATGCAGCATGATAACGTTATAGCCTATGCTTCCAGGCAGCTGAAAGTCCATGAAAAGAACTATCTAACTCACGACCTCGAGTTGGCAGCAGTAGTATTTGTCTTGAAGATTTGGAGACACTATATTTATGGGGTCCATATGGATGTGTTTACAGACCACAAAAGCTTACAGTACGTGTTTATCCAAAAGGATCTGAATCTACTTCAGAGGTGGTTGGATCTTTTGAAGGATTATGATATGAGTGTCCTTTATCATCCGGGAAAAGCTAATGTGGTGGTAGATTCTCTTAGCAAGCTTTCTATGGAAAGCATGACCCATGTAAATGAGGAAAGAAAAAAGTTAGTGAAGGATGTGCATCGGCTTGCACGTCTAGGAGTCCGTCTTGTTGACTAAACAAATGGAGGTTCCATTGTTTAGAATGGGTCAAAATCATCCTTGGTGACCGTGGTGAAATCTAGACAAGACAAGGATCCTATTTTAGTAAAATTGAAGGAAGCCATTCAGAATTAGAAGGTGGAGGTCTTCTCCCAAGGGGGAGATGGTGTGCTTTGATATCAGGGTTGCCTGTGTGTTTGAGGTGTTGATGATTTGAGAAATTAGATGTTGCACGAAGCTCATGGATCTAGATATTCTATACATCCAGGTGCCACCAAGATGTACCGTGACCTACGGGTAGTCTGCTGGTTGAATGGCATGAAGAAGGACATAGCAGAGTTTGTGGCTAAGTGTTCAAATTGTCAACAGGTGAAGGTTGAACATCAAAGACCTGGAGGTGTGCTCCAAGACATAAATATCCCTACTTGGAGGCCACGACTTGATCACCATAAGTCATGGTGTCCCTCGTGGTGACCTCAGAGATAAGTTTCCAACTCTGGCAATGAGAAGCAGTCCACGAGTCGTGGTACAAGGGATGAGTCGTCTAGTCCCTCGTGGGGACTGGCAGTGAGTATTTTCCTGCAAATTTAATAAGGGCTTTTCCGTAATTCCTAAGTTCCTAAGGACTATACTACATCATTTTAAGATAAAAAAGGTGTGTTTTAAGAGGGTTAAGTTCATTCTAAACCTATTCTCTTCCATGCATGCAAGTCTATAAGCTCCTAAGGGTGATCAAGCTTAGATTCGTCAATTTCTTCCCTAATTTCCATTAGGCTTTGAAGAGGGTTTGTGAAATTAGTTCTTCCAGCCATGTAGGGTTATGAATGAGTGTATTCATCCACACCCATGTCTAATCTCTCTTCAATTTCATGAATATTCTAGTTGATGAATCTATGGGGTTTTAACCCAACACGTGAATTCTCTAAGTATCAATCATGGGTATGATATATGCATGTTTCAACTGTTGAATTACGATTCATGGGCATATTTTACAATATTTTCAATTACAAATTATGTGTTCAAGTTTTACAAATTATAATGCCCATTCATGGAAGTTCATGAAGGTTGAGATATATGATATATGTATTCACGCATGATGAGGTTTTTATGATGAAAGTATGATTTTGAATTACGCATGTCCATGTTCATATTTTCGAATGATCAAGTCTATGTCAAGCATGTTTAAGTATCGGGCTAGCCCATATGATTAAGTATGTTTCATAATTTATCTAAATTTCATGTTACTATCTTACCACATGGATTTTTGAGTCTAGACTCCTACTATTTGCAGCTTGTGGTATGGTTCGAGCCTAAGGCTCCGCATGTTATGATTTCAAATTTATGCATGTATGTTATGAGTCAGCTTTGTCACTAGATGATGGTTCAGCTTCGTTGAAAAATGATGGAGGGCATATGCATATTTTTGGGATTAGTGTCTAGCACCAAGTAGGCTAAGTGTCAGCCAACCCTATGCCTAAAAACTACGTGCCAACGTAGGTATGTTCACATTATTTGGGACCTCCCTTGTGAGCTTCCCTGCCACCAAGGGGCCTTCAGCTTGATATTGATATCATGGTAGCGTCCTTAGCCCTTGCAAGGCTTTGGACAGCTTCGCACACTTGAGTGTAAAAGTTGGGACAACATGAGCTCTATCGTTATAATGTCGGTTATAAGAAGAGTCTCCCATTAGTAATCATGATTTCAATTATGCATGTTTATCATTCATGAGATTATCTTTTCAATAGGTTTGACCCAATGTTCAGTTTTACTTATGGTTATCAGTTTTCAGCTTTGGGTCATTCAAATTAGTTATGTTCTTCAGTTATGTATAAGTCATGTTTTCAGATAATAGCATGCAGGCTCTAATCTCAAACTATTTTGATGAACTTTTTACTTAGTGGTTTTACTTACCTTGCATACTCAAAATATTCTTCGTACTAACCACATACTCTATGTTGTAACATTTTATGATACAGACTCGGATTTTCAGGCTCACTCCCGCCAGTAGCCAGACTCTCAGTATTAGCAGCTTTGAGTCTCAGTTGGTGAGTCCTCATCTTCCGAGGGCCCTGTATCAGTTGTATTTAGTATTTTCAGTTTAAGACTATAGTGAGTTAGTTGGGGTCTTTTTCCACCAACTCGTCAGTAGTAGAGGCTTTTCAGACATTGTATGTATTTAGTTTCAGCTTTTTCTTATGTATTGAGATGTTATGATATTTTCGGACTTCCTCCATATTATATATGTCAGACTTCCACTTGATTATGTTGAGTTAGATGTTATATTCATGCCATGGGTTTACTTGGAGCCTCTCGGGGTTCTTTGTCCTATGTCTTGATCCGTTCCTATGTTCGGGTTGTGACAATTGTCCTACCAAATGAAATAATTGTCCCTTGATCCAAAAGTTTGAGCCTGAATTTTACCCTCTTTTTGATTAGCCCATTCACCTTCCCACTTGTTTATAATGAGTCTATTTTGGCACTGGCCCCTCCTTGGATATTGTGAACCTCAACTCAAGCAAAATGCCTAAGTTGAAGGTGGCTATTGTAGGGGCGCATAAACTGCATGGGTTAAGGAATTAAGAAGCTAGCTAGTGAAAAGAGACGGGTGAGGTTCAGGAAGAAAAGAAAGAAATTAAAGAAATTAAAGAAAAAGAAAAGTGAAAAGACAAAGATAAAGAAAAGAGTGAAAAGGTAAAAATAAAGCACACCCGTAAGATAAAAATAGAATGAGAAGGGAGAAAAAGAGAGAAAAGGTTGGAAGTGGACCCAGAATCAGTATAGTGCCAAAGAGGGTTGAGACAATTTATCCTTATTTACCATACCCACTCCCAAGCCTACATTACAAGCTAATAAAAGTCCTATACTAATCCTAATACGACTTTATGAAGAACTAGAGTAGAGAAAATAAGGACAAGTTTATGGTATTATATGTGCATTGTTTGAACTTCTTTGTGAGAATGAGTGCTTTATTGCTAGTCCAGGTGTCTTATATACATAGGATAGTGAGTGCATGGAACTTCATTTGTTGTGAGGGTTCATGGGTTGTATTATTAACTGCTAGTTGTCTGTTTAAAAAACATTAGTGCATGCTCAGTTGTTTGGTTATAATATGATTCCATCTTCAGATCCCTTTGTGTCATGATGAGTAGTTTTATGTGTGCACAACATTCTCAGTTTTGAGTGTTTTATAGGGGGGTTGATAATTAGTAATGATCATGTGTGCAGGTTTTTAATATGTTATATGTGAGTCTTCTAGGTTATATTCCAATTAAGCATTACATGTGTAGTAGTTCTTTATTGTTTGCTAGAAGACATCGGAAAGTCCTAAGTTTATGGTGTTGATGTACCGTGGGTTTGAAACATTTTCGACGCTTAAAATGAAGGAAATACGCTAGTACTTAGGAGTGTTTATATAGATATAAGGTATGTTTGTTGTTGTTGCAGGGAAAATCAATTCGAGAATTGGATTAGTGAAAATAAGTACAAAAGGGTAGAAAAAGACTTCATATGGGTCATAGCATGAGTCGTACCATCTGCGTACGAGTCGTTGCTAGTGCCTATTATAAAGAATTAGAGAATTCACAAGTGCAGAACCTCAGGGTTCGATAGGGCATCATGAGTTGTGACATCATGGTATGACTTTTAGGGAAGGCTCATAGCTAGAAGCAAATAACCAAATGACATCTTTAAGGCATGAGTGCAAACCACGAATTGTATCAGCATAGAACGATTCGAAGTGAGGGTCTGAAGTTTAAAGATCAGATATGTGGATATTCAGAAGTACTGAATATGGATGATGGATACGACTCATAGTGACCTATCATGAGTCGTACTGGGCACCCGTACCTAAAGAGATAAAAAGTTGCCAGTCATGTTACTACCACTGACCAGGACTCATAGGTCATCCTAGTGCTGCATTCCTTGTTAATTCTGGAAAGGATTCTAATGATATTATAAATACTTTCCTTGTAGTTTTATTTCATGATTATTATTAGATCAGTATTATGGTATTTTTGGGAGTTTCATAACATATCTTTGAGACCAAATTGAGTCAAGATATTCAAATAACATTATTTCATCAGTGTGTTCTTGATTTTGAAGATCAATTTTGCATTTGAGACTTGGGTTTTAATTCCTTTAATATTGTAAATCTGTAATTATGATTTCTTCTTTTTTCTATTTTTTTGCAATTATGAGTAGCTAAACCACCACAACTAGCATTGTGGGAACCATGGTGGAATAACAAAGTAGGATTTATACAAAGTGATTCTAAACCAATACAAATGTGTGTATTGTCTTTCCCTTTATTATAATTGTTTCCTAATGGTGAGCAACATTAGAACTCTTATGCATTCTCTATTTGCTTGAATGTAGACAAGTAGATATTAGAGAAAAGGAATTACAACAAAGACTTGAAACTATAAACTTTCAATTAATAACTTGAGATACGGTAGCGAGAAAGTTAATTTGGGATCATTGATATAGGTTATTTGGAAACACTCATGAGACCTAATATGGTGAATGAGTATAGTCTTCTAATAGGGAAAAATCAGCCATTTAGATGAAAGCAACTTATCGATTCTGCAGGCTAAGTATTGAAATAGATCACAAGTTTAGAAGATCCTACGTAATTATGAATCCATGGGAAACACTCCATAGTTAATTTCATATCTTTGATAACAAACATAATTTCACAACATTGTTACTTATATTTCTACAAACCCCCACCCTCCTAGGAAATAATTGAATTAAAAGCATAAATAATATCATTAGTCGAAATATTGATCATATTCCTCGTGGTATCGACCCCATTCTTGGTTGGGTTATTTATTTGATGATGACTTCAATATACTTCTTTTGAGATGTACCTTGAGCATTATCAATAAGTGTTTGAAGGCATTTGGAACTAATGTTGCGATTGAGCACCGCACCTATCATATCTACTCCTAATTGGTCCCTGCCATTTGAACTTCTGTGTGATGCTAGCAGGATGGTTATTGGAGCGGTATTGGGATAGAGATATGACAAGATTATGTATCCTATCTACTATGCTAGCAAGACTCTGAATATGACCCAAATGAACTACATAGTCACTGAACAAGAACTACATGCCATTATTTACGCTTTCAAAAAATTCAGGACACATTTGCTAAGATAAAAGGAGACAGTTTAGACCAATCTTGATGCTTTAATGTACTTGATAACAAAGAAGGATGGAAAAACCTCAGCTGATTCGATGGGTTCTTTTTATATAAGAATTTTACTTCGAGGTCAAGGACCGAAAGGGCACAAAATATTAGGTGGTGGATCATTTGTCTAGCCTTGAGGAAACTAGAATACCTATTGGTGAATTAGAAATTAATGATGCTTTTCCTGATGAATGCGTCTTGGTTGTGACTTCTAACACAACACTTTTGTATGCAGACTATGCTAATTATGTAGTGAGTAAGGTGGTACTGGAGGGCCTCAAAGCTTTATCAAAGAAGAAATATCTCCATGAAGTGCAACACTATTTCTAGGAGGAGCCATACTTATTTCGCATTTTTGCGGATTGTATCATCATGAGATATGTACATGAGGTTGTATCATGATGAGATATGTACATGCGGGCCGACAAGACCACCATGATGTCTAGTTATGACTTTAGAGTAAATACAACACTAAACTAAGATATGGCCGACAACGTCACTAACTAACAGTTAAATAAGGCCCCACACAGCCAACATGCAAGATAAAACACAAATGGGCCCCACACGACCAATAACAACTAACCATAGGGAATTGGAAACAATCTGCATGCCTTTAGGCATGATATACTGGTCGAGACAGCACCACGACCTACCCGTAAACTGTTTAAAAAAAAGAAGAGTGAACCTTCTAACTATGAGCTCCGGAGGAAAGGAGCCGCCTGCACTGCTAATCTGGCTGAAAACTAGGAACGTCCTAATCCAGGTCTATCTGCACCTACAGGCAAGTAATGCAGCACCCCGGGAGGGCGTCAGTACAGTATGTACTAAATATGTAAGGTAGTAACTATAAATAACTGAATGAACTGAAATGAAACTAAAAGTAACTGAAAGAAAGGGATAGAAATACCACCTGAATTGCTAAACTTCTTACTGTCTAATATATTAGTAACAAATTGCAAACAAGAATCTTACATAGCCCCCATAAGTCGGAAGGTACAACCAGCACAGAATTAACCATCAAGGGCCCCATAAGCCCTGGTGAGTATACTTCAATCTATATACCCCTAATAAGGTCATACTGAGTCATCTAGAAACTATAGCCATCCTACTAGTCGCCTGGGTCTGCAATTGAGCCTGCTCGGCCCCTGAGCTATAGTTGTGTCTGAGTCTAGTTGACTCTTGATATCTGACATCTACACCTTGGGCACCAGGCTCGACAGGGGGTGCAGTGTAGTGTCGGTCGTCATAAAGATAGTCCAGCCATGTAATGGACTATATGAGGACCTTGGACCCTATCTTCATCCCCTGCGAACGGCATACCGCTCCTTGAAGGGACGTCAACTCGCCCCTGGCGGGCGTCGACATAGCCACTAACCTTGGGGTTGGTCATGGAAGGCTATACAAGGCAAAGTAAATCCCCAAACTAGACATGGAATACTGATCTAAGCTAATAATAACAGATAGACATAATAGATATGCTTCTGATCTTCTTACTAGGATTCAGACTAAGTTATAATACTAAAAGAACTAACTTGCCGAAGACATTTGCCTTAACATACCTGGATCATCGATTTCATTAGGTGGCAAGCTTCAATCTGCGTTCAATAGATTTTTATAACTATAATTGTATTACTGGGAGAATTAGACTAGTTTCAATATTAAATTTGGCAAAAATGATAACTTTCTATATAGATATTAACTATACTTCAACTTCACGGAACATGGTCGAAAACATATAATTTCTCGAAAGTTCAGAAGGGAGAAATACTTACTTGAAGCCTATGATCATATAGAAATTAGTTTGGAGTCATTCTTACAACTTTGACTCGGTGGGGTTATGATTTTCCGGTGAATTTCACGAAACTAACTCTGTAGTAATGCTCCCTACAGCCTTAAACTTCTATACCCGAAGTTAATTTGAATTCGGGTAGCATTTGGCAGTATAAATAGAGGAAAATTAACTGAAAATATTGTGCTCTTCACTTGTTGGACGAAGGTTTGGTTATAATGTATAAAACTAACTAAAACAATTGAATTTATATACAACATGGATAGTAGACACGGGGTTCGTGGCACGGACCCCAACGCGCCAATTCTGGGTTGTGTCATGGAGCTTATGGCGCCAGGGAGGGGTCTATGACACGTTTCCCCTTTGGGTAGCTGGTCCGGCTCTTTCCCTTGCTAGCTTGACTCCGCGCTTGTTCGACCTTTTCCCGTCCCCTTTCTCGTACGCGTTGTACTCTAAAAACTCTTGACTAACATACAGATAGGCCAACTAAATGTTAGAAATCTACAGGGTTGTAACACCAAAGTGCTTTACACAAAAACCACAACAACTTGGGTAAGAATCAAACTATTTCTAGCTTTGATTCTCAAAGGGTGTGTGACAATAGGTTTTGGCTATCTCTAGCCGAACCCCATATGATCAGCACCCAATTACCTACTAGTGTTAACTCACACATACTCTAAATCTCTTTTTCAAGAAAAATTAGAGTAAGTAAATACAACCCACATTTGCAACTATGAGTATTTAGATTAAACTCAAAGGAAACACTAGAATTATACAAATTGAGTAAATTTTGGATCAATTAAACAATACCCAATCAGAATCAACCCCAATCATTCACACACCTAAAAAGGGATTTAGCCACTCATGTAAGTAGAAGAAGATATTGCATTAAGTAATAATTCAATATCCATTAAACAAAATGAGTGTGAAAATTCAAGCACAAGGTTCTGGTCTCCAGTGGAGTTTTTTCTACCTTTTGAAAGAAGAAGATGAAGACTTCTCTGTCTACAATTCTATTCAAAAAACTCTTCTCTCTACCACTCTCTACTTTCATCCTCCTCTGGAATGGAATGTTCATTCTCTCTTTCTAAAAAGGTACAAAATATGGTACAAATGCTCCTCTTTTTCTAAGCTGGATGTTTTTTCCCTTTACTGACGACCATCACTTGCGAGTCACCGATGTTTTGCTGGTGCTGATCCATGGTCCACTGATCTATCGCATCTTGTGGCTAGTATGTTCTGGAATAGAGCGGCATTGGCACCGGCGGTTCATCGTTCCTGATCCAGGGGCCGCTGGTAGATGTTCCTCTTCGGGATAGTGAGAATCTATAGTCAGCCGGTGTTTTGCCGGTGTCCTCCAATGGAGCACTGGTCCTCATCTCAAATTTCATGCTTTTTGCTCAATTTCATGCTTCCGCTACTCAAGTTAAGTACCTACAAAGATAAAGGAGAAAGGGAATAAAATTAAACTAAATGACTTGAAACTAACCAAAAACTCATGTCTAAGATCCTAATGAGTTGGGAAATTACCAACTCATCAAACCCCCAAACTTGAACCATTGCTTATCCTGAAGTAATGCAATTCTTTATAGCTAAGAAAATGGAATAACATGTTATACCATATGATTCTATGCACCAAAGACCGCTGACCTAAGACAACCCAAAAATGCTCACCGACTCAAGGAAAGGAGAAGAAACTCAACAAAATGTGCAAAAGTTTCAAGAGGTAACAACAATAAATAGTCATGATTCTCAAATGTTTTCATTCTTCAAAACAAGGTCATGGTTTATCAAAACAAGAACACATAGCATCTCAAATCATTGCAAATTCACATTCAAAGCTTTCCTTGAAGCTCACAACACTCATGTCCTAATCACATCTTTTACACCTATACAAACATGTTCTTCGAGGCGCTGATGCCACTCACAAGAAGAGAGAATCCCTTTTTATCATCAAGAAATGCACACACAAGGGATTATAGTATAAGACAATAACGCTAACTCTCACAAATAAATTCTCCATGCACACAACTTGACCCATAGGCTTGCCCTTAGTGTAACTCACTACTAATGTAGGGTTTCTACACTTAAAATAAATTATGACTTGTGGGTCGTAATGAAGGATAGGGGTTGAGGTAGGATAAAGAATGAGTTCTAGTGGTTAGAACATCCCTAATGCCTTTTTTTCTAAATACTTGTAACATCCCCTCCCTCTATTGAAATCACTTCCTTATCTCTCCTTGTTCATCATTTTCCTTATTTTGTTTAGAAAGATACACCCTTGTAACTCTTTTGGATTTCACATTTAGCCTCATCTAAGAAAGAGGTAGCACCTTTCAACTATTCTTGCTCTTTCAATGATTCAAGATTGACCAACCATTTCATTTATTTTAATCACAATTTGGTGCTACCTCACATTGAAGCTCTCACATTTCTCCTTTTTACTATATACCCCACAACTTAAGCTTTTGGCTCATTTCCACTCATTCCCTTATCTCTCCCTATTTCTTGGGCTTTAAGCCCCATTTTTCATTTTCACCACTAGAAACTAGGGAGGATGAGTGCCAAAGAAGAGGATTAAAAAGGATTGTTGGGTTTGTGATGTGGTTACCAAGAAAAATGGTTCAAAGTCTCAACATTGGCTAGCAAAGGAATATATTTAAGGAGGTCATTTTGAGTGAAGTTACTAGAAATACAAAGCATAAAATCATATTCTAGGTGCAGCTACCTCTAGAATTTCTCCTTGAGTCACACTTAGGGCAAGTTCTAGACAATCATATATGTATGAGAATCATTCCCCCAAATAATGAAACTCAATTATTTTAATTTATAACAACACACTTGACCCACACACATTCATATTCAAATAACCACATTGAACCAATAAAATCACAACAAAATCAACAACGATTTGCCCATAAGAACAACGTCACTCGATAAATTATCGGGAAAATAATGCTTTTTTTAACCACAAAAGAGGCTACTTAGACTTCACCCCCAAATAGTATCTCCAAAACATACCTCATATCAGATTTTGACTCCAAACACACTCACACCCTCAACATGAATGTTTATCAATCAATCACTAAAGAACCCATAACAAGAGAAAAATGCAATCAAAGATAACCCACAAAAATGGGAAATGGGGTACATAAGTGAGGGAACTTTCTAATTTAGGATGCTCAAATGTAGTCACATCCTAAAACAATAAAAAAATAAGAGTATAACACACATACCGAATGAGGTTGAGAACAAAGAGCAAAGAGAGATAGAAGCTTGGTATTGACCAACAATGTAGTTTCCACAAGAAAAATTGATTTACCTCAGTGAAAAGATAAGTGATAAGTGATGAAATGAGGGGAATAGGAATAGGGGATTTATAGGAAAGAAGAGTGGAGATGAGTGGTAGGAAAGGAGTTGGGTTTTGATGGTGGGAAGTTGGGAAGGTGGTTTAGTAGGAAGTTAAAAAGTGTAGTGGGAGAGATAAAAAGGTGGAGAGAAGGATTTTTGGGTAGTTGGAAAGATGTGATCAGATTTTTAAATCCATGGGTTTTGGTCGGTCAATGGATTGGTCAATCTTGTAAATGAATAGTGTACCTCCACCTATCCCTCATTGGCGGTCGCCGGTGAATCCCGGTGTTTTGCCACTTTAATGCAGGTGACCATCACCCTCTTTAGTTAACTGCTCTGTATGCAGTGGTTGACCGACAGTTCGCGGGTTGGCACCTGCATTTCACCGGTCTGGCTACCGATTACACTTCAACTCCTAGGTGTAGTGGTTTAAACGGGCATTTGCATCCGGTGGTATGTGGAATGTCACCAGCGCTCTACTGGTTAATCGTCGATCTTCCCTCTTTCTCTCCATCTTTTTTCCCTTAGCTTATGTTGGAGTAGTGTTGCATGCATGTGGACCGGCAGTTTGCTGGTCAGGTGCAATGCCTACCCTGGTTTTATCATCATTCTTGTTGTACATCCACTAAATCCTACAAAACAATAAAAACCAAATATATCAAAATACCCGAAGGAAGAACGCTTGGGTTGCCTCCTAAGAAGCACCTTAGTTAACGTTGTGGCACGAAGGATACCTTCTCAATATTTAACAATCCGGAGGATCATCCTCCAATTCAATCTTATCATCAAATGGTTCATCATGCTCTACTTTACCATCAAGCACTACTATGACCTTACACTCATCCTGGGGCTTGGTAGGCTAGCACTGATTTAAGGTGACCTCGTCACCACCTACTCGAAACCTAATCTCCCCAAGCTCCACATGAATCAAAGCTATTCATATTGCTAGTAATGGGCGCCCCAAAATAATTGGAACCTCGATGTCCATCTTACAATCTAGCACAACAAAACCAGCTGGCAGTATGAATTTGTCCACCCTCACAAGGACATCACTTAAAACTCCAATGGATCGTTGAATCAACCTATCCGCCATTAAAAGCCTCATTAATGTAGGTTTGGGATTCCTAACCCTAGTTTCATGAAAATCACCAGAGGCCTTAAATTAATACTAGCACCGAGATCGCAAAGAGCTTTATTGAACATGCACAAGCTAATTATGCAAGAAATAGTGAATGCCCCAGGATTTTTAGGTTTTGGAGAAAGGTTGCTAGACATCACAACACTATAATGATGGATCACCTCCTCGGTTCCCGTATCTACCACCTTCTTTTTCTTCAAAAGTTCCTTCATAAACTTCCCATAGCCCAGCATTTTATGCAAAACATCCATATGTGGTATACTGATGGACAATTTGCTGAACATTTCTATAAACTTCTGAAATTTAATATCCTCCTTTTACTTGGTCGGCCATTGTATATATGGAGGTGGAACGCTTTATTCTTGATCCTTGTCATTGGGGGCCTTCTTTCCCTCATTCACATTCACATCATTCAAGGGAGTCAAATCAACTTCTCTCTCATCCTTTCCTTTTTCATCAACACAGACTCTTGGTGTTTTTGGCACCTCTTCCAACTCATCATCATTATTTTCCCTTGGGGAAACAAAAACTTTGGGCTCCATTCCTACATCATTCACCATTTTTCCACTCCTAGTCACGATTTCCATACAGTGACCATCTTTCGTTGGATTGGGAGCAGTGTCACTAGGGAGTGCACCTTTCATATGAGGGTTCATTTGTGAAGACAAGTAGTTCATTTGAGCTTTAATGTTCTTGATCGACGTCGACTGGGAACTCACTCTTTAGGTGAGGTTAGGCACCTCCTCTTTTAACTCATTAACCCCATTGTCGTGTATTCTACCTTCTTCAACACCCAAGAAAACATATCTTCAATCTTCGAGTTTCCCACATAACTCAGTCCGGGCTGCCCGTGAGATGCTTCCGCTTTTGGAGGAGGCATATAGGGGTTAGAATTTTGGTGATATCTCTCTCCTTCACAATTTTGATCTCTATTCCCCCATCAATCATTTCTCTCCCCCATCCTTGATTGTTGCGGTTTCTCAAACCTTGATTCTCATCCCTTGGATACCAAGGGCCTTGATTGGCACCTTGATACCCAGGGCGAGAACCCCCCACTTGGCCCTACATGTATTGACACTCCTCATCATATCTCAGTGGTTAAGTGTCATCATCAAATTGAGTATGGCATTGGGAACCCACAATATTCACTCTTTTCACCAGCTCCCACAATATGTTTCCTCATCAACTCCAGTTGGGTAATCATCTTAGCAATAGTATCATCTATAACCTCATCTTTTTTCCTCATCTCCGTATTAACAAGGTTTGGGGCAACACCACTAGAAGATAGCTCTACTTGTCTAGTATGTCATGCTCGATTGGTCTTAGTCATTCTATCATGAAGTGCTTTGGCCACTCCACAGGGTTGATCCATGATGGATTCCCCCACCAAATTATTTTCCACAAACTTGTTGATAGAATACAATGAACGATAGAAACCATAAAGTAAAAGCCCAAATCGGGCAACCCATGGTTTGGATAAATGGCAACCTTCTTTTTAATCCTCAACCATGCTTCATGGAGTTGTTCCCCCATAAGTTGTCAAAAATTTGTAATGTCATCCCCCAACTGTAACATCCTCGAGGGAGGGAAGAACCTATCCAAAATGCTTCTGTAAGCTCATTCCAAGAGGTAATGGACCCGGGAGACAACTCCTCTAACCAAGCGGTGGCTTCCCTATTAGTGAAAATGGGAAGAGCTTCAATATGATTGACTCTTCGCTTATATTTATGATGTTGAAGGGTTGGAAAATATCAAGAGAGTTTCGGAGATTCCTATTTGTGTCTACACTTGACATTCCTCCTAATAGCCCCTTCATTTAAAGTAAGTGCAGCATTGTACTCGTAACATGGAAAATTGCATTCCCCAACATAGGAGGTAGGCAAATGGCACCCGCTACATTGGGCATCATGGGATCATCATCTTCGTGATCCATATGCCCATCCACCAAATCTTCTCTTTCTTATGAGTGTTGGCTCATATCAAGATCAACCTAAATGGCACAACCACAAGAGAGTGAATTTCCATTCCAAAGGAGGAAGAAAGTAGAGAGTGGTAGAGAGAAGAGTTTTTTGAATTGAATTGTAGAGAGAGGGGTCTTCATCTTCTTCTTTTAAAATATATAAAAGACTGCATTGGAGACCAAAACCTTGTGCTTGAATTTTCTTACTCATTTTGTTGAATGGATATTGAATTATTGCTTACTGCAATGTCTTCTTGTACTTATATGAGTGGCTAAATTCCTTGCTAGGGGTGTGTGAAAAATTGGGGTTGATTTGGATAGGTAATATTTAATTGATCTTAGATTTACTCAATTGGTATAATTCTAGTGTTTCCTCTATGTTTTAATATAAATACTCATATAGTTGCAAATGTGGGTTGTATTTACTTACTCTAATTTTTCTTGAAAAGGGGATTAAAAGTATGGGTGAGGAAACACTAATGGGTAATTGGGTTGATCATGTGGGGTTGGGCTAGAGATATCCAAAACCTATTGTCACACACCCATTGAGGATCAAAGCTAGAAATAGTTTGATTGTTTCCCAAGTTTTTGTGGTTGTTGTGAAAAGGACTTTGGGGTTTGAGAAAACCCGAGACATAAGGCACCTAATTTATTGAAAAACATCAGGTGGCACCTAGTCCACAACTAATTATACAATCAAAGAATGCTAGGAGCTGTTAGTAATTCCAATCCGATGATGCCCCGTCAATATCACACCCCAAGTATTCTCTCCTTTGTTATTTTCTACTTTTTTCCTATTTTCGTGTGTGAATTTGCAGTTCATTTTACAAGTTGTGATTCCCCAATATTTTCTTTATTATTTATTTTTGATAATGTCCAAATTCACTCCTTGCAAGAATGGAGTGTAAACGGTCATTGGCAAAACAAATAGATCGGACGAGTATCTGGTTCGAATCCCACAGGGAATAGTAGTTGATCATGCAAGAGTTGTCTATTAAATTGAAGTAACTTGCATCAATGACTCAAAAACAATAAATCAAAGATTAGGGGAACAAAGCATAAAGGTTCAAATCCAGACCGTGCATCTGGAAAGCGCCGGTTCGAATACGATTCGTGACAAGGCCTTGGTCCATACAGATGGGATCGCGACCTTTCCTTTATGCTAAATTAACTCAACTAAATAATCAACTAAAGGCTATCAAACTATATTCCCCAGCAATGACACCAATTTTATAATGTGTAAAGTCACACCTTGTAAGGGTGGAGTGTAAATGGTTGTTGGAAAAACAAATATACCTAATGAATGTTGGGGTCGAATCCAACAGGAAATAGTAGTTGATCACGCAAGAGTTGTCTATCAAATTGAAGTAACTTGCATCAATGTCTCAAAAACAATAAAGCAAAGACTGGGGGTATCACAACTTGTCAATTGCACTTTAAATTCGGATGTGAAAATAGTAAAAAAGCATAGATAATACCGAAGGAGAGAAAACTAGGGGTGTGATATTGATGGGGCATCATCGAATTTGAATAACTAACATCTCCTAGAATTACTCAATAGTATACTTAGTTGTAGATGAGGTGGCACCTGACATTTTTCAACCAATTAAGTGTCTTATGCCTCGTCTTTTCTCAAAAACCACGGTAACTTGGGTAATAATTAAACTATTTCTAGATTTGATTCTCAATGGGTGTGTGACAATGGGTTTTGACTATGTCTAGCCTAACCCCACATGATGAACACCATATTATCCACTAGTGTTTCCTCACCCATAGTCAAAATCCATTTCTGAAGAAAAATTAGAGTAAGTAAATACAACCCACATTTTCAACAATGAGTATTTAGATTAAAACTTAGAGGAAATACTAGAAATATACCAATTGATTAAATCTAAGATCAGTTAAACAATACCCAATCNGCTCCTGTAACTGCACTCTGGGCACACAAGGCTCGAGGATACCAATTGATTAAATCTAAGATCAGTTAAACAATACCCAATCTAAATCAACCCAAATCACTTACACACCCCTAGACAAGGAATTTAGTCACTCATGTAAGTAGAAGAAGACATTGCATTAAGTAATAACTCAAAATCCATTCAACAAAATGAGTAAGAAAATTCAAGCACAAGTTTTGGTCTCCAATGGTGTTTTTTCTACCTTTTCGAAGAAGAAGATGAAGACTTCTCTCTCTATAATTCAATTCAAAAATCTCTTCTCTATACAACTCTCTACTTTCTTCCTCTTCAAGAATGGAATGTTCAATCTCTCTTTCTAGAAAGGTACAAAAGTAGACGCTTTTGCCCTTTTCTAACGGCCGTCACTTATGAGTGACCGGTGTTTCACCTGTGCTGGTCCGTGGTCCGCCAATCTATCTCATCTAGTGGCCAGTGAGTACTGGAGTAGTGCGGCATGTGTATTGGCTATTCGTCGGTGCTGATCCACAGTCCACCTATAGATGTTCCTCTTCAGCACAGTGAGCGCCTATGGTCAACCAGCGTTTCGATGGTGTCCTCCGGTGGAGCGTCGATCCTCATCTCAAATTTCACGCTTTTTTCTCAATTTCATGCTTCCTTTACTCTATTTAAGTACCTGCAAAAATCAAGGAGAAAGGGAATAAAATCCACCTAATTGACTTTAAAACTAAACAAAAACTCATGTCTAAGAGCCTAATGAGTTGGTAAATTACCAACTAATCAGTTGGTTCCGCACTGTGTGACTTCGGTGCAAGCATTAATTTGATGCCTCATCCTTGTTCAAAACCTTGGGCTTAGGTGAATCACATCCGACCACAGTCACATTACAGCTTGCTGACAAGTCTCTTGCTTATCCTGATGGAATCATAGAGGACATCTTGATTAAGGTTAGTGTTTGTGCCCCAGTGCACGTGCAAGCATACGCGGTTGAACAAGTAATAAAGTGGCCCTTTTAAGAGCTGGATGTCGAACTCACAAGGACTGGACTAATTAAGTGAATTTTCAAGTTCAAGTGTTAATTTAACCTTCACAAGTGTTGATTATAGAATTTTTGGAAAATTCTAATTAAATCTTGGGGTGATCACAAAATAATCGGGAAATAATACAAGAAGCAACTAGAGTTAAGTCTTGATAATAATGCAATGCTACAATTCAAAATGGTTCGAGTATGAAAACTTCAGTTGTTGTCTTACATAGTTAAAATGCGGTTTTCATGGTCTCTCGAGCCTCTAAACACAGCAGACTAGTCTCACACCTACATCATTGAGGAAGGATGTGACGTCTTAATTCGTGAGCAATTCAACTACATGGATGTGGTTTACGGGGTTAATGCCCATTATTATGGACTTTCATACCTCTCATCATTTAACCTGACTTAGCTTCACAACTACTTCTACGAGCGGTGATGTGAAATTTCTAAGTTGGTGTCTAGCTATCATCCTATTTTATTAACCAATCAAGGAAAATTAGGTATAATTTCTATCCTAACTGCTAATCCTATCGTAAAGATAAGAACTTGCTCCCTACATTCTTGTGTTCTAGCCTAGGGTTACTCTTTCGAGCTTTTACATAAGCTTAACGAGTTATTTTCATGGTGATCAAGCATAAAAACAACAATAATGAAGAATGCATGAAAAAACAACAATTGAAAACTCAGACCAAAGATGAATTTAAGCATTCACATTCATATCTTATGGCCTCAAACCTACATGAAGGGTTTTAGCCACTCATGTTCGTACAAATACTCAAAAGCATAATTAAAGTAATGTACTTACAAGAGTATTTAAAAGAGAATGGAAAATAATGAACCCTAGGTAGAGTTCTTCACTTCTCCCTTCACTCATTTCCATTGTTCTCAAAATATTTCATGATAAAATGATTTTTAGTGCTAAGTGATTAATTTATACTAAGTGGAAAATTACAATTTTTTGCCGGCCATGGACCAGCCCCGTGCCACGCTTCCCATCACGGTAGTTTGATGGTGTGACACTGACTGGTTGCGCATGCCCACTAGATGGCTGACATCGGCAGTTCATGTGAGAGGGCCTTACGCGTAGCCTGGCGTGGAATGCTTCTTCTCGCGCGCGGCACGTGGCGTGGCATGCTTCTTCTAGCGCGCAACACATGTCGTGACACTGACTATGGTGTTTAGCAAGGCCTGGCGTGGCACGGCGCCAATGCACATGCGCACTGCCTGGCAGCATCTCGTGCTCATTGCATCCTGCGTGACACGGCATTGGGTGCATCAATGGCGTAGCGTGGCACGCTAGTGGCCTAGGTAGCCCCTCTTCTTTGCAACTTTATGCCATCTTCCTTGCAATTCTTTTCCAACTTCCTTCTTGTGCATTAACCATCATATTTAGTCCCTCCTAAGCGTTTTACAGCTATAAAACAAAAACTAATCATGTCGGTTAGTTCATACACAAAAATATTCAAAATCACATGAGAATGTAATTAATTAAATTGACAAACTTGACTAAACTAAGTTATAAAATTGCACTTGGGCAAGTAATTATGCCCAAGATCACTACCCCACACTTAAATCCTTGTTCGTCCTCGAACAAATCTATCACATCTCATTCCCATGAAGAACTCACACATAGCTAATTGAAACAAGATGATTCAAGCTACGGCTACACCAATTGTTTTAGATAGAAAGTTTAAAATAGAGCATGCAATATCTCACCATTAAAACTCCATATAACTAAGTTAAAACTTCCTAGCCGCGAAGATCAACTCTTAAACTCAACAAATTCATGCAAATAAACCAAGTAAAACATCCAACATGAATTTTATCCTTCATCAAACATGTGCCCGCACCACAAGAGAGTTACCCAATTTTTTGACTCGTACGTTTTCAAATTATAACATGTATGGGTATATGAATAAGAAATAAACTCACTCTCACAAAGAATTCACATGCAACATTTATTGACCCATAAGCTTGCCTTTAGTGTTTTACTCCACTAATTTAGGAATGTTTGAAAGTAAGATCAAGTAGGAATTAGTGGGTTGTAATGTAAGCTAAGGGACGGGTAGGTACTATTCTGTCCAGTAATAGTGACTATCTTCCCTAGCGCTTTTAATACATCACACTTTCATTATGGATATCTATCCCCTTACTTGAACTTTATTCTTTTCAACTCCCACTTTCTCTTTGTTTCCCCATTTCATTAGGCACACTTAAGCTATTAGTAAGCAGTAATTATGCAATTTTTTCGCTTTTTTCTTCTTTTACTCCCTTCCAACACTTATGCATTTTTTAAAAAACTGCTCTTCTAGTCTTTTCTTCAACACCCACAACTACTATTTTCCTTATTCTTCCAACTTCTCACTCCTTAACTCTTTTGAATTTTAACTTAAGCCCTTAGGAGTTTTGGATCAAATTCAAGGCTATTGAAACGAAAGGATTAAGATCATTTTGTGTCTAGGAAAGAATAGGCTAAAGGTTCAATGGGGCTAACTAGGATCATATGACAGGGTAGGTAAAGCGATGGATAAAAGTTGGGCTCATTTAAAGAAATGCCTAAATCATCTCCTACAATTGGCATCCCTCATTTCGTTTTGTATACACACCAGGAAATTTCTAGACACTACACAATAGCATGGAATATTGGAAAAACCTTACGCTCAAAGCACATGCTCAATTCAAGACAAATTCAGTAGATCTTAACACAGCTAATCACAAGAATTCATAATTAATCTTTAAGCATATAGAGTCATATTCAAGAGCCTAGGTGTCTCATACAGAGTTATACAATTGCTAAAAATGCTTCAAAATTTACAACACTTGTATCTCACAATCATTTACAACACATAACAAGAATATCA
Organism: Datura stramonium; assembly: GCA_018107945.1. Taxonomy (NCBI): domain Eukaryota; kingdom Viridiplantae; phylum Streptophyta; class Magnoliopsida; order Solanales; family Solanaceae; genus Datura; species Datura stramonium. The sequence goes on along the minus strand of JACEIK010000515.1, from coordinate 120,143 downwards.
CGTTATTAATCAGCTAAGGGTTCATCATACAAACCTATTGACTAATTTTTCCTCAAGACGGGCGTCATCTATACATTGTCGGGAAAAATCCCTAACAATGACTAACACCAATTATGTACAGACAAAGAAAATTTTTATTCTTGGTTCAAAGTTCCCCCCTCGAAAAAGAACCGAAAAGAAAAACCAAAGGGTGGGTGAATTATGCTCAACTCAAACTTTTTCATCAAATAATATAATATCAAGCACCAACTTCACCCAAATTCACTAAGCACAAAATTTTGAAATTTCCTTCACCCCACACTTGAATCATGTTATGTCCCCAAATTATCAAATAAAAGTAATACAAGGGTGAGAAATACTCCCTGAGGCCTCTAGGCCTAGAGAGAAGCATGTTCTTCCTCATTTGTATATATGTGGGTCATTGACCCCACACTCATCTTCTTGTCATGCTCTTTAGCTCTTACTTCCTCGGGTACTCTAACTTCCCCTGAATTTGTGCTTAACCAAAAAACACACAACACAAGTGAAAAATAACAAAATACAAAAAAAATTAAAAAGAAAGTGTACCTATGTTATTCTTAGGTTGCCTCCCAAGCGGTGCCTGATTTTACGTCGCAGCACAACCTGGACTATCCTTTTCAGGATATCCTCAAACAGGTGTTCCCTTTCGAAAACCACCTTCTCCTCTTTTTGTTTTTATAGGGAAAAACCTCCACTCTGTCCCTCTCTTCTTCCATCTTCTTTTTCAATTTTAGCCCTCCATCATACTTGGGCTGGAATGTGATCATCTCTTGAAACAGTGGGCCCATGGAATCTACCACCCCAAACATAGCCTCTGACAACATACTGATCTTACAAAGATCTCTATAGTGTGTGGGTGGGTTGATCTCTTGGTAAACTCTAAAGAGCTTTTCTTCATCATCGGCCCTCATTTTAAGGGTACCTGCTCTCACATTTATGATGGCTCCTCCAGTTGCCAAGAATGGCTGTCCCAAGATTAGGGGTACCTTATCATCAACTTTAAAGTCAAGAATGATGAAATCAACAGGTATAATGAACTTATCCACTTTGGTGAGAAGGTCCTCAATTATTCCCGCCAGTGCCACTGTGGACTTGTCTACCAGCTGCAACATTACTCGTGTGGGCCTAGGCTGACCCAACCCCAGGGTGTTAAACAGAGATAGGGTCATTAGAATTACTGCTTCCCTTAAGTCACAAAGAGCCCTTATAACTTCAACTTCACCAATTTGTATGGGGAGGGTGAAACTCCCTGGGTCCTTGAGCTTTTTCGGCATCTTATTCATCACCATGTAGCTGCACTCCTTAGTTAGTGCCACTTTTTGGAGATCCACAAACCTAACTTTGTTGGCCACCACACCTTTCAAGTACTTAGCGTACTTTGGCATTCCCTGCAAACATCAAGTAAGGGAAAATTGATGTGAAGTTCTTTGAAAATATCAAAGAACTTTTTAAAGCATTCTTCCTCCTTGCTCTTCTTGAGCCTTTGTGGGAATGGTGGTGGTGGAATCTGTGCTAGAATGATTATTGTTCATTGTGTTTTCCCGCACTCTGATTATCTCCCTTAACAGTAGATAGACCCTATCTAACTAGCTCTGGATGCACCTCATTTCTCTTTTCCTTCGGTGGTGCATCAGCCAATTGCTCACCACTCCTCAAACTAATGGCATTGACCTGTCAGGGGTTTGTATTTGTGTCACTAGGTAACCCTCCCTGAGGTCTTGTATTCCGAGCAACTGCTAATTGCCTCATCTGCTTCTCTAGATTTTGGGTGGCCATCTGTTAATTTTTAAAATTTGAAGTCATCCGTGCCTGATTCTCTGCCAATTAAGTCTGAGTAGCCATAATTTTTTCTGCAACATCTCCTCAATGTTGTTGCTGCTCTACTGGACATCGTTCTTCCTGTTCTACTGCTGATACTGCTGCTGCTGAAGCTTCTGGTAGCTCTGACATTGATAGCCACCCCAAGAAAATTTTAGGGTGACTCTGCCAATTTTTATATTAGGTGTTCCCATAATTCTAATTGTTTCTCTGAACATTCCCCAAAAAATTTACTTATTGAGGATTGGCCCCACAAGATTCTGCATTATGCCCATTATTACCATAGATTTCGCACCAACTCGGAGTTGTTCTTGGGTATAATTACGTGCCCAAGTGCTATTTTATAACATAATTATGTCTATTTGTCAATTAAATTAATTATATTCTCATGTGATTTTGATTAATGTGTATAAGCTAACCAACATGATAGGCCTTGTTTTGTAGGTGTAAAATGCATGTGAGGGACTAAAATATGACGGTTGAAGTAAAGGAATGAAGTTCGGTCTCGATGGCAAATGAAGGAAACATGGCAAGCTAAAGATAGTGACTGTCGGCAAGGGCAGCGTGCCACGCAGCACAAGCTGCACGCTGAGGGTCGTGCCACACCGTGCCATGTGGCGTGAGGAGTGTTATCCAGTGGCCCTGCGCAATGGAAACATGCCACGGCATGTGCATGGCACGACCAGCAGCGTTCCACGCCGGGCAACGTATAGTTACCTCGCGCAAGACTTGCCAAGAACACGTTCCAGTAGGTGTCCGCGTTTGCTCCGTTGCATGGAGGAAAATCTCCGTGATAGCCTCCGTGTCACAGAGTTGTTCCACCACAGGCCAAATTTTGCATTTTTTTAGCTTAGTATAAATTGAACCCTTTGCTTCTAAAATCATTTATCACGAAATATTTTCTGTAAACCGTAGAGGAGCGAAGGGAGAAGTGAAGACCTCACCTACGGTTCACTAATTTTACATTCTGTTTTACCTATTCTTGTAAGTACTCTACTTTAACAAGGATTTTAAGTTATTCTACGAACATGAGTGGCTAAAACCCTTCCCCTAGGGTTGAGGCCACGTGGTATGATTGTAATGCATGAATTCATTTTGCTTTGAGTTGTTAATTGTTGTTTTGTCTTACATTTTTTATTATGGTTATTTTTATGTTTGATCACCATGAAAACATACATGTTAAGCTTGGTAAAAGCTCGAAAGAGTAATCCTATACAAGAACATAGGAATGTAGGGAGCATGTTCTTATCTTTCGATATGATTCGCAATTAGGATAAATAATATACCTAAATTGCCTTGCTTGGTTTATAAAACGGGATGATTGCTAGACACCAGCTTAGAATTGTCACTCCACCACTCGTAGAAATAGTAGTGAAGCTAAGTTAGGTTAAATTATTAGAGGTACGAAAGTCCCTAATGAAGAGCACAAACCCCGTAAACCACATCCATGTAGTTGAATTGCCCACGAATTAGGATGTCACATCCCCGCTCAACGATGTATTTGTGAGGCTAGTTTTTCATTTTTAGAGGCTCGAGAGACCAGGAACATCACATTTTTCATCTATATGAGACAACAATTGATAATTTCATACTTGAACCATTGTGAATTATAACATTGCATGATTATTAGGCCTTAACTCTAGTTGCTTCTTATATCGTTTCTCGAGTATATTTTAACCACCCCTAGATTTTATTATAATTTCCTGAAAACTTCTATAATCAACACTTCTGAAGTTAATTTTAACACTCAAACTTTAATATTCATTGAATTGGTCTAGTCCCTGTGGGTTCGACATCCGACTCTGAAAAAGGCCCACTGTACTACTTGAACGAACCGCGTACGCTTGCGTCTGCGCTTGGTGCAAACAAGTTTCTGGCGCCATTGCTGGGGACTAGCAAAGTTTAGTGAATTTTTCTATTTTTGTGTTACTTTTAATTTCCTTAAGTGTCGAGAAACTTGGTCTTAGTATGCTATATTGCAGGTGATAGGTCTTCCTTGCAGAGCTGGCGAGGAATAGAGAGTTGGTGGAACCGTTGTTGGAACCTAAACGACAATTGCATTTACTCAGGAGGGAAGCTCTGGAGAGAAAGATAAAGAGACTTCAAGAGTGGTTACAGCAAAACCCACCAGCAGGGCAAGTAGAGTTGTTACCTAAAACCATGGCAGCTCGACCAGTTTGCGAAGTGGCAAACCCACTAGCAACAAATGTGATCTCTAATATCCGCAAACCGGAGTTCGGAGGGAACTTTGAATAGAAACAGAATATGGTGCAGTTGTAACATCCTAGTGGCCAGTGCACTGGGATGACTCATAAGGACCCACAGCAACACTTACAGAACTTCTTGGAGATCAATGACACATTCGTCCCCACCGGAGTATCAACTGATTATGTCTAACTCACACTCTTCCCATTTTCATTATTTGGAGAGGTAAAGAGGTGGTTGAAAGCTGAGCCACCAAATTCCATAAGTTCTTGGACGACTTAGCAAAGAAGTTCCTCATCAGATTCTTTCCCTCAGGCAAGACTACGAAACTCATAAGTGAAACTTTAAACTTCAAGTAGAGGCCAGAGGAAAACTTGTATTTGGCTTGGGAGAGGTTCAAGTCACTATTGAGAGACTGCCCCCATCACCAGAAGTCTAATGAAGTGCTAGCTCATACCTTTGTGGAATGTCTAGACCCACACACCAAAATTTAACTAGACTCTGCATTGGGTGAGAAAGCATTGGAGAAGACTTATAATGAGTTGTACACTTTGTTGAACAAGATTGCTCAGGGAAATACAGAGTGGCACAGCGAGTTATCGAGAGGGGAAGGAAATAGAACAACAAGGCTTATAGAGGTGGATGGTGTCATGCCTTGGCGGCACATTTGGCATCATTTCAGCATTAGATGATGACTCAGTTCAATAAACTGAGTATGAACCAACAGCAGGAACAGGTGAATGCAGTTCAGCATGCTCCTAGTTGGTGTGAAATTTGCGGTAATAATGGGCACAATGAAGAATCTTACGGGGCCAATCCTAAATCGATCAATTTTGTTGGGAATGTTCAGAGAAATAATCAAAATTATGGGAACAATTACAACAAGAATTGGCAGAGCCACCCGAATTTTTCTTGGGGTGGAAATCAAAGTCAGAGCTACCAGCAACCTCAGAAGCAGCAGAATAGGCAGAATGGTGGCCAGTTGAGCAGCAACATTGAGGAGACATTGCAGAAGATTATGGAAACACAGAACCAACTAGAAGAGAATCAGACGAGGATGGCATCAGATTTGAAAAATCAGCAGTTGGCCACCCGCAATGTAGAGAAGCAAATGGGTCAAATAGAAGTTTCTCAGCACACCATAACTCAGGGAGGGTTACCTAGTGACAAAGAGACAAACCCCCGACAGTTCAACCCCATCAGTAAGAGGAGTGGTAGGAAATTGGCTGATGCACCACCGAAAGAGGAGAAATGAGGTGCAACCAGAGCTGTTTAGAAAGTGACCACCGACTGGCAATGGTGATAATAAGAGTAATGTGCAAAAAAAAGCACACTCATCATTGCAGCCAGCACAAAGACCACCACCACCATTCTCGCAAAGACTAAAAAAGAGCAAATAGGAGGAATGGTTTAAAAAGTTCTTTGATATTTTCAAAGAACTTCACATAAATTTGCCTTGGCTTGATGTTTTGCAAGGAATGCCCAAGTACACTAAGTACTTGAAAGATGTGGTGTCCAACAAAGTCAAATTGGTGGATGTTCAGATAGTGGCACTGCTTGAGGAGTGCAGCCACAGGGTATTGAACAAGATACCGAAAAAGCTCAAAGACCCGGGGAGTTTTACCCTCCCAATACAAATTGGTAAAGCCGAGGTGATAAGAGCTCTATGTGATTTAGGGGCAACAGTTAATTTAATACCCCTATCTTTGTTTAACACCTTGGGGTTGGGTCAACCGAGACCAACATGAATGATGTTGTAGCTGGCAGACAAGTCTCAAGTGGCACCAGATGGAATAATCGAAGACCTTCTCATCAAAGTGGGTAAGTTCATTATACCGACTGATTGTATCATACTCAATTTTAAAGTTGATGATAAGGTACCCCTAATCTTGGGACTTCCAATCTTGGCCACTAGAGGAGCAATTATTAATGTAAGAGCAGGGACCTTGAAAATGAGGGTTGATGATGAAGAAAAACTCTTTTGGGTCTACCAAGAGATCAACCCACCCACACACTACAGAGACCTTTGTAAGGTTAGTGTGTTGTCAGAGGCTAAGTGTGGGGTGGAAGATTCCATAGGTCCATGACCATAGGAGATGATTACTTATCAGCCCGAATCTGATGGAAGGCTGCTATTAGAGAAGGAGTTGGAAGAAGAGAGGAACAGAGTGAAGGCTATTCCCTTGAAAAATATAAAGAGAAGAAGATGGTTCTCGAAAGGGAACAGTGGTTTGAGGATGTCTTGAAAAGGATACTCCACGTCGTGTCGCGATATAAAATTAGGCGCTGCTTGGGAGGCAACCTAAGGGTACCACAGGTACAATTTAATTTTTCCTTTGTGTTGATTTTGTTTATTTTCATTTTGTGTTATTTTTTGTGGTGAATTAAGCACAGATGGAGGGGAAGTCTGAGTACCCTTGGAAGAGGAAGCTAAGAAGCATGAAAGAGGAAAAGTGTGGGGTCAATAACCCACTTGTACAAAAATGAAGAAAAACATGTTGTTACAAAGGACTAGAGGCCTCAGAGAGTATTTCTCACCCTTTTCGAATCTTAATTTTATGCTTTGGGGATATAGCATATTTTAAGTGTGGGGTGAGAGAAATTTCAAAATTTTGTGTTTAATGATTTCGGGTGAATTTAGTTCTTGATATGGTATTGGTTGATGAAAATTTTTTGAGTTGAGCATGATTCACCAACCCGTTGGTTTTTCTGTTTGGTTCTTTTCTGATGGGGGGGGGGACTTTGAACTAATGAATAAAATTTTTCTTTGTCTGTACGTAGCTGTTTTAGTCATAGTTAGGGATTGTTCCCGATGATGGATGGATGACGACCGTTTTGAGGGAAAATTAATCAATAGGTTTTTATTTTTGAACCCGTAGTTGATTGATTGCTTGATGTTCCTGTTATGTGCTATAGATGATTGTGAGATACAACTGTTATAAATGTTGTAGCACGTTAGCAAATGTATAACATTGTTTGAGACACCTATTCTCTTGAATGTGACTCGATGTGTGTAAAGAAGAATTTTGCATTCTTGTGATTAGCTTAGTTTAGAGTTTGCTGAATTTTCCTTGAATTGAGCATGTGCTGTGAGTGTAAGGTTTTTGAATAGTCCATGCTATTGTGTAGTGCCTAAAACTTTCCTGGTGTGCATATAAAATGAAATGAAGGATGTCAATTGTAGGAGATGATTTAGGCAGTTCTTTGAATGAGCCTAATTTGTATCCTCGCTTTACCTACCTTGAACGCTGATCCTAGTTAGCCCCATTGAGTCTTTAGCCTAATCCTTGCTAGCCACAAAATGAGCTCATTCCTTTCTTTTCATTAGCCTTTAATTTGATCGAAAACTCGTAAGCGCTTATGTGAAATTGCAAAAGAAGTTAAGGAGTGAAAAGTGAAAGAAGAAGGAAAATAGCAGATGTTGGAGTGGAAGAGAAGACTAGTGGTGCACTTGTTTAAAAATGAATAAGAGTTAGTAAGGAGTAAAATAAGAAAATAGCGAAAAAGGAAATCAAAGGGTAAAGTTGCTTGCGTACTCCTTACTAATAAGCTCATAAAGAAATAGGGAAACAAAAGAGGAAAATGGGAGTAGAAAAATATAAAGGTGAAGTAGGAGGATGGAAATACATAAGGAGAGTGTGGTGTATTAAAAGCGCTTAGGGAAGATAGTCACTATTATTAGCCATAATAGTACCTACCCTCCCTTAGCTTACATAACAACCCATTAAGTCCTACATGATCTTACTTTTGAACATTCTTAAATTAGTGGAGTAAAACACTAAAGGCAAGCTTATGGGTCAAGTCATGTGGCAAGTGAATTCTTTGTGAGAGTGAGGTTATCTCTTATGCATAGAATCATACATGTTCTAAATTTGAATAATCGTGAGTGAGAAATGGGTAACTCTCTTTTTATGAGGGCACATGTTTAATGAAGGATAAAATTCATGTCGGATGTCTTGATCGGTTAATTTGAATGAGTTTGTTGAGATTGAGAGTCCATTCTTGAGGCTAGGAAGTCTTTACATAGATATATTTGATTTTAAGGGTTAAATCTTGCATTGTCTATTGTTAACATGCTATCTAAAACAATTGTTGTAGCATTAGCTTTAATTGTCTTTCTTCAATTAGTTGTCTTTGAGTCTTCATGTGCATGAGATGTAAAAGAGTTGTTTGAGGAAGAACAAGGCTCTAAGTGTGTGGTAGTGATCTTGGTCATAATTATGTGCCCAAGTGCTATTTTATAACATAATTAAGTCATGTTTGTCAAATAAATTAATTAAATTCTCATATGATATCTATTAATTATGTGTATAAACTAACAAAAATGATTAGTCCTTGTTTTGTAGGTGTAAAATGCATGTGAGGGACTAAAATATGACAGTTGAAGCAAAGGAATGAAGTTCGAACTCGATGGAAAATGAAGGCAACATGGCAGGCTAAAGATAGGGACTGCCAGCAAGGGCAGCGTGCCACGCAGCACAAGCTGTGCGCTAAGGGCCGTGCCACGCCATGCCATATCACGCAAGGAGTTTCATCCAGTGGCCCTGCGTGATGGAAACTTACCACGGAAGGGGCATGGCGCGACCAGCATCGTGCCATGCCGGGCAACGCGCAAGTACCTCGTGCAAGACCTGTCGAGAAGACACATTCCAGTAGCTGTCGCGTGTGCTCCATGGAACGGAGGAAAATCTCTGTGATAGCCTCCGTGACACAGAGCTGTCCCACCACAGGCCAAATTTTGCATATTTTCAGCTTAGTATAAATTGAACCCTTAGCTTCTAAAATCATTTGTCACGAAATATTTTCTGAAAATCGTAGAGAAGCGAAGGGAGAAGTGAAGAACTCACTTAGGGTTCACTAATTTTACATTCTCTTTTACCTATTCTTGTAAGTACTCTACTTTAACGATGTTTTTAAGTTATTGTATGAACATGAATGGTTAAAACCCTTCCCCTAGGGTTGAGGCCATGTGATATTATTGTAATGCATGAATTCGTTTTGGTTTGAGCTGTTAATTATTGTTTTGTCTTACATTCTTTATTATGGTGGTTTTTTTCTTGATCACCATGAAAACATACATGTTATGCTAGGTAAAACCTCGAAATAGTAACCCTAGGCAAGAAAATAGGAATGTAGGGAGAAAGTTCTTATCTTTTGATATGATTCACAATTAGGATAAATAATATACCTAAATTGCCTTGCTTGGTTGATAAAATGGGATGATAGAAAGACACCGACTTAGAATTGTCACTCCACCACTCATAGAAGTAGTTTTGAAGCTAAGTTAGGTTAAATGATTAGTGGTACGAAAGTCCCTAATTTAGAGCAAACACCCCGTAAACCACATCTATGTAGTTGAATTGCCCACGAATTAGGATGTTACATCCCCGCTCAACAATGTAGTTTTGAGGCTAGTTTGTTGTGTTTAGAGGCTCGAGAGAGCATGAACATTGCATTTTCAACTATGTGAGACAACAATTTATAATTTCATACTTGAACTATTGTGAATTGTATAATTGCAAGATTATTAGGCCTTAACTTTAGTTTCTTCTTATATCGTTTCTCGAGTATTTTGTGACCACACCTAGATTTAATTATAATTTTCTGAAAACTTCTATAATCAACACTTTTGAAGTTAATTTTAACACTCAAACTTGATAATTTGCTGAATTGGTCCAATCTATGTGGGTTCGATATCCGGCTCTTAAAAAGGGCCACTATATTACTTGTACGACCTTGTACACTTGCGTGTGCGCTGGGCATGAACAGGATCCTGCTGACTTGCATTCACCTGGCCCTGCGGTTTGTTCATACTTAGTTTGTTGAACTTAGTCATCATCTAGTGCTAAAATGATGCTAGTTGTGCTGCTAAGGCATTGACACTGTCCACTTCTATCAACCCTACTGCTCTCTTTCCTGCCCCTCTTGATGATTTGTTGCGCCACTTCGGATTTCCTTGGGCAATCCCATTCAAAAGAGTGTACAACTCATCATATGTCTTCTCCAATGCTTGGCTACCTGGTGCAGAGTCTAGTAAGATTTTTGTATGTGGGTCTAAACTCTCCGCAAAGGTGTGGGCTAACACCTCATTGGACTGCTGGTGATGGGGGCAGTCTCTCAACAATGACTTGAATCTCTCCCAAGACAAATATAGGTTCTCCTCTAGCGTCTACTTGAAGCATAATATTTCATTCCTGAGCTTTGAAGTCTTGCTTGAAAGGAAGAATCTGATGAAAAACTTCCTTGCAAAGTTGTTCGAAGAAGTAATGGAGTTTGGTGGCTCAGCCTTCAACCACCTCTTTGACTCTCCCAACAATAAAAATGGAAAGAGAGTGAGTTTGACATACTTAGTTGACACTCTGGTGGGGACGAAACTGTCATTGATCTCCAGGAAATTCTGTAAGTGCTGCTGTGGGTCCTTATGTCTCATTCCAGTGAACTGGCCACTAGAATGTAACAGCTGCACCATGTTCTGTTTCAGCTCAAAGTTTTCTTCGGGCTCCGGTTTGCGGATACTGGAGGTAACATTCATTGCTAGTGGGATTGCCACTTCGCTAACTAGTCAGGCTGCCATTAGTTTAGGAAACAACTCTTCTTGCTCTGCTGGTGAATGTTGTTGTAACTGCTCCTGTAACCATTTCAACTTTCTCTCTAGCACTTCTACCGGAGCAAGTGTAATCGGTGTTCTGGATCCAACAAAAGTTCCACCAACTCTGTATTCCTTGCCAGTTCAACAAGGACAACCTGTTACTTGCAATGGAACAGACTAAGATAAGGTTTTTCAACACTTAAGAAAATAAAAATCACACAAAAATAGAAAAATTCACTAAAAGATGCCAGTCCCCGGCAACAACGCCAAGAACTTGTTTGCGCCCTAGCGCACGCGCAAGCGTACGCGGTCATACAAGTAATATAGTGGCCCTTTTAAGATCCGAATGTCTAACCCACAGGGACTACACTAATTCAACAAATATTCAATTTCAAGTGTTAATTTAACCTTCACAAGTGTTGATTATAGAAGTTTTGGAAAATTCTAATTAAATCTTGGGGTGATCACAAAATAATCCGGAAACAATAAAAGAAGAAACTAGCCCTGGACTAGCCCTGTGCCATGCTGCCCATCGCAGTAGTTTGATGGTGTGACACTGACTGGTCGCGCATGCCCACTAGATGGCTGGCATCGGTAGTTCATGTGCGATGGCCTTACGCATAGCCTGGCGTGGCAAGCCCCTTTTCGCGCTGTGCATGCCATGACATGGGCTGTGTTGCTCAGCAACGACTGGCGTGGAACCTTGCCAACGTATAGGCCCACTGTCTTGCAGCATCTCACGCATACTCCTGCCTGCGTGACACGACGCTGGGCACGCCAATTCCCTAGTGTGGAACGCTAGTGTCTTAGGCAACCCCTCTTCTTTGCAACTTCATGCCATCTTCCTTGCAATTCCTTTTCAACTTCCTTCTTGTGCATTAACCATAATATTTAGTCCCTCCTTAGCGTTTTACACCTATAAAACAAAGACTAATCATTTCGGTTAGTTCATACACAAAAATATTCAAAATCACCTTAGAATGTAATCAATTAAATTGAAAAACATGACTAAACTAAGTTATAAAATAGCACTTGGGCACGTAATTATGCCAAAAATCAGTTGGACCTTTCATCTTATCAGTGGACTTCATAATCCTGGATTAAAAAGCTGATGTAGCAGTTTCCCATATTTTGGGTAGAGGATTCTTAGCCACTGTTGATTTTATCATAAAGGTGAAGTCGGGCAAGATGTCTATAACCGTGGATGGTTAGGAGGCAGTCTTTGATGTGTTTAGTGCGGCAAGGTGGCCACTTCATTATGAGAATTTCACAKTGAAGGCAATAGTAGAGCCCAGAGGGTGTAAGTGGGCAGTTGGTCAGCATGTTCTACATTAGGATTTAGCAGGTTCAACAGGTGATCCTAACTATCTCACGCGGATGAAGGAGTGAAAGTAACTTTGGTCATGCCGCGATGTAAAATTAGGCGCTGCACCAGAGGCAGCCCGTGAATGTCGTTCCACAGCTATAACTAAGGTGCTTGGTTGGAGGCAACCCATCTTTCTAATTTTTGTTTGGTTTTTCCAAAGAAGAACAAGGCTTTCTAGGTAAATTCAGCAGGTAAAATGAGCTAGAAAAAAGCTAATATGGGGGAGATACCTGGAGTGGGGCATCGGGTGTTTACTCTAGAAAGAAAAAATCTTAGGTTGTTGCGATGGGTGGAAGACCATGCAATCCCATGTCCATGAAGAAATTTTTTTCTAAGTGTGTGGCATGATATCTGGCGCACCGTGTGAGGGTGCTTGTGTCTGATAATTTTCTTGTTCAATGGGTCAAACTTGACCTAAGGACCTTAGAATTACAAATAAAACTCATGCCCAACACCTTTATTTTAAATCCCCATACATCCCCTCTCACTAAAAGTCAAAACAAAAAGTATATAAAATTTTCTCTCTCTCAAAGAGGG